>QANZ01023510.1:182003-246215 GCA_003254925.1 Chamaecrista fasciculata
TTTTTTTTTTTTTTTTTTTTTGCTAAGGAAGATGACAATGAATACTAGACAAAATTAGTGGTCCTTGTAACAAGTTTTAAGGTATACGATGTTGTAAATTTTATATATATATATATATATATCAGTGTTTCAAATAAAGTCATTGTCAGATCAAAGAAGCACCAGAAGTATACTGATTGGGTTAATTTTTATTTGTCAATATTATTTTCTGATTTAATATTGATTTGATTAGCATGTCTTTATATACTGATTGGGTTAATCTAAATGGATAATTGATATCTGATCTGAAATACCTTTCTTGAGATTTTGACCTTCTGCTATTTTGACTCCTTGTTCAGAAAAATAAGAAAAAATACATTTAGTTATAGACAATGTTACTTCCTAATTTATCGAGTTTGTTTAATCTCCCAAACTGAAATAGTACTAATCTCCAACATATGTGTGTGTTTCAAATACCTTTGTTAACAGCTGCCATTGCATTTCGTTGACTGTAGCAAATGAGCTGTCAGTGAAGAATATGTATGTGCTTAATGTTTAGGAATTAAGGATAGGATTGAATGAGTGAAGAGTGAGATAGGTGTGTGAGTTGGAGAGGTAAAAGAGTTAGAAAGGGAGCAAGGTGGCTCCATAGGTATGAGTAAGACCAAACCAAGTTGGCTGCTCACAATTGCTGCTATGTAAATGAAGTGTGTGGGACAAAGAAACAGCGGACAATGATAAAGCATTATAGGACCCACCATGTGCATCACTCACTCTATCTGTTTCATCCAAACCCAACTTTGCTTCTGGCTTAGCTTCCTAATATTTTATATCTTCTCAACATTCTTATTTTCTATTGTCAGAACAAAAAATAATTCTCTTGTTTTTTAATATGATCAAACTGTGGGTATACCATAAAATATCTAACGTAGCTGCATGTTCAAGTCTCGAACTCAAGACCTTTAATTAATCTGGATTAGCCCCTCAATCAATTAATCCACGTGTTTGGTGGTAAGAACATCTATTTTTCTTTTTGGAGCTCCCTTTTTAATTTTGAAGTTATATATATGTTTGGGTAAATTACACTTTGGTACTCTTAAGTATGGACCGATTCCACTTCGGTACCTTGTTCTTTCAAAAGTAACATTTTATTACCATGCTTTATTCGTCATTAGCACTTTGGTATTCAAAACTCTTTTTTCGTTACTTTTTTACGGAAAAAAAAAAAAGCACATGCAAATCATGTACATGGTCAGAAACACAAAATCCAATTTCTTAAATTTAGATTTCACGATTCAGCCTAAAAAAAACACGAAATCTTTTGTCTTCAAGTACGTACTGAATCATGTTTTTGGGAGGCTGAATTGTACATGACCTGCGCATGCTTTTTTCTGTCGGGGAGTAACGGCGAATAGGATAGAATACCAAAATGTCACTTTTAAAATAACATAGTACCAAAATGAAACCGGCTCTTACCTTAGGGTACCAAAGTATAATTTAACAAATATATTTATATATTTAAGGCGAAGGGAATTAAACATTACATAGATATATAGAAGAATAAGTCACACGAACATACCTTAATGATCAGAGTGCTAGGGGAACTATTGATGAACTTTTGTGTCTGAGAACAAGTTCACTTCAATTTCAATTACTATTTAAAATAAATAATAAAAGAAAGTATAATTCATCGCCTCTATAACCTTGCCATTTTTCTTTGTCGAAAATTAAAAAGAAAAAAAAAACAATTTCTCTACATAATATGTCCTTAAAATTTTACATCCCTTCTAGCGTTTTCACCCTTGATAGTTGATATGGTTATACCAGCATGAGCCGGACCTGGAATTTGGATATGAAAATTGAGAACCCATTTCAACTTTCAAGCCCCTTAAAACTAATCATTCCAAGTTATAAATGACAACAAATTTATTCAAGTTGGTTAAATGTTTCGAGAACAGGATGATGACATATTTTCGATAAATGAGCTTCACTGAAAAGTGTGTTGTGAAAGTTCAGTTCATATTTACTTAATTCGACTATCTTTGGTAGGCGGAGAGATATTACTTTGTCCGAGGTGAGCTTTGTTCTCTTGTTAATTAACATACGATAATCATTAAGATTTCAAACTAGTACTGATGATGGAAGCCTCTTTAATATGTGATTATATACAAAATCTCTGTTCCTTCCTTCCTCTGTGATATGTAAACTACATCAGTTGAATTTGTAAGCATTTATAATATATCAAAACTTGGGAAGAGCTTTTCAACAATAGCAAGCAACTCCAAGGAGGGCCAAAGGGCAAAGTTTCAAAATCAATTAGATTTCATCTCAATATCATCTTCATCATTGTCCTTCGGATTAGCATTAGGAGCGTCCCCAGGAAGAAGGCCAAGAAGAGGCAGAGGCAACAGTGAACTAAGATTGCAAAGTATTATCAAGGCAGCCAAGTTATCAAACTTGTCCTTTGTAATGCCAAATACTTGAGTCAAACCAGCACCTACCAATCCCCCAACGACACTCCCTCCATTAGATATGGACATAAGAGTAGCAAAAAGTGTTGCCTCCATTCCCTCAGGACATAGTCTTGCTGCTAGCACAAGAACAGGCATGAAAGAAGCCTGAAACAAACAGTTAGACACAAGTCATGATCACTCACTCCACGGAATGCTTTTGGTGTTCATTATGTATCTTTCTGAAAACATGCCAAAAAAACCCAGGGATCCGAAATCCTTTAAAACAAAAACCCTAGGGAACTAGTAAGTTTGGGATATAGCTTTTTCTAAGAGGCTTTTTTGTATTGGCCATCTTCTAAGTGGTTTATTACTAGCCACAAATATAAAATGTGTTTAACATATTTTAAGAGTTTCAAGAGTTTGATCAATTGCGATCAGTAGCTACTAGTTTCTGTTTTTTTTTTTTTCTTTTTTACTTAACACAGCAATACATAAGCATTGCTTTATATTTGAATGGTGTATCAAGAAAAAGTTTTATATTTGAATGGAACACTACAGACTAAAATCTCTTGTTGTAACTTCTATCATTAGCTTTTAGACGAAGGCTTCAAACTGCACCAACATAACCAAACAACTGCAGTGGCAATGACATGAATGACATACTCAAATTCAAAGGATGCAATAATTAATCACAAAGGAAACCTAATGCATGACCACAACCACACCAGAGATGTTTAGCTAGAATTAGAACTCTTTCCAGAGTAGTAAATAGAGACAAGTGAAAGATGAGGATGATCACCTGACCCAAAACAGTGAGAATTAATGAATCCCCAATTGCGAACCACTCATCGCTTATGCCAAACTTCCGGTTTAGTCCAGTAACCAGGAAAACCTGGCAAATGAAGTAAAATAAATCAGAAAGAATTAAACTATTGGTCCAAAATATAAATATATAGACTTACTTGAAACATAATACAAACCTGAGTCATTCCAAGAGCTGAACCTATAATAGTAGTTACAAGAAATATTTTCCGCAAGGGTACATTCTTCAGAAATCCATTATAGAGTCCAACACCAAGAAGAGATGCAACAGAGGTTACAAGTTTGACACGTCCTAAGAATTCAGGGGTGAAACCTAGGGAATTTGTGCTGAAATAAATGAGAAAGAAAGACTCTGTAAATTGAAGGAAATGGTAAGTGAATAAGAAGAGAGTAAGAAACTAGGTCCAAAAGCAAAGGATTTTGTTCATATTTACAGACAGAACATACGTGAAGTAGAACATAGCAGAATCAGAATGTGGAGTTGCTTGCCACAGAAAAATAAACAACGTGGGAAGAAAAACATTAGGCTGCCGCACGGCACCCCATAACTGAATAATGTTCTGTTTTGAGCTTTCCACAAAACCAGGAAAGGTGAAAGGAAGACTTTGTCCCTGTGCAGCTCCGAGCATGCGTTGTTCTTTTACAAGAACAGCAACTGCAGATGTTATCAGAGGAAGCAACGCTGTCACACCAAAAACAAACCTGGGACATTCCATTCTTGTTAGCTGGTAAACATGGATTATTTATCAAAAAAAAAAGCTAATAAACATAGAGTAATTAATAAACAGAACTATCTTGATTCAAAAACTTCTTTCAGTACCTCACACCATAAGTTTCCACCAAAGACCCACTGAAGTAGGAGCTCACAATTCCACCAAAAGAAGAAGAACCCCAACATAGAGACTGGAGAGATCCTGAGGTACTTTGTGACTCACCACGTGCTCGCTCCACAACCATTGAATCTACAACCTAAAAACACACTTCAGTATCTGACATGATTTTTTAACAACTCCAAATTATTAAAGAAAAAACACTAAATCCTTAATATGGTAAACAGATTTATCAAAATGCTTCTAAAAGCAAGAAGGAAGTGGCTGAGAAGGAATAACGTAAGTTCACAGTAATATAAGAAGGAAGGAGATCATTGAGACCAAATTCACTATAGTTAAAGAATGGAGAAATCAATCATAAATTTAGGAATCCTCCTTTGGTATTCTCTCTATAAACAGCATCACACACTAATGGGCAATTACCCATATTTCAACCCTAGATGGAATGAAATGAGGATGCACAAGATCAAGCACAGTTGTACATATTTTCAAAATTCTGTCGGGTATATAAAGTAAGAAACAAAATGGTGCCAAAGACAGTACCAAAAGCTTCAAATGTTAACGATTGTGTGTTTTACTTTTATGAACCAGGATAATTCACAAAGAACAAAATCATGAAGCTCTAACAAGCTAAAAGGAGTCAGAGGAATAAATACTAAAATGCACTTTCAACGGCCCTTCTTCCCTTTCCCTTGAACATGCACCTTGCTATGGTAAATAAAACAGATTACCAAGTAAAAATATTCATTTCATCAGCCACTTCCACCCATAAAATGGTTGGCTACTTCCATTTGAAAAAAGTAAGAAAATCAAACATCAGGCTCACAATTCACAACACTTACATGACCAACAAGTTTGTCAATACATTAAACATAGCAGCTATAGTACATGTAGCAGAATAGGAAGTACAGCTGATTAGAGACAAATTAAATCATTAACCAAACAGGAGAAACTCACAACATCTGAGAAGGCAACAGAAAGAGACCCAAGAAGTATGCAAAAAGCTGCACTATATTTGCTGTCAACAAACGAAGCCATCAAACTCCAGGAGAGAGCACCAAGTAGCCCTGATAGAACTAAGTATGACCGTCTTCGATACCCAAAAAGTGGGACAGAATCACTGCATAGTGTATTATAAATAACTTAGATACTGGAATCCTAATTCACATTGGAAAGACGAGAAATATAAGAATAACGAGCCTCCCGGTTAAGGGTGAAGGAAAAGAGACGTAGTAAACTTTCATACCTAATAAATCCATATAGAGGTTTGATAAGCCACGGTAGAGCGGAAAACCCAGTAATCACAGCTGTCTAGTCAACCATATGTAACTTGTCAGTCCTTCAAACAATTCGAGAATAATTAGTTGAAACAAGAAAGAGAAGAAGTTCAAGTAAAAACTATCCATTTTTGGTCTAAACTTCTAGCCTAGGACAAAGCTCACACTTGGTTGATTACTCCTTAGCACAATGTTTTTTTTAAAGAGAAAAAGAAGCATATGTTATACATTCAAACAAAAGGTGTCTGAAGAATTGCATATGAGAGGCCAAAGAGCCTCTCCACTGTCCAGTAGTCTGAAACCATGAGCATTACGAAATAGGCATACCTCAGCAGGGTCCAGATGTAAATCGTCTTTTAAGTAAAAGCTAACAGCCAGCCTTGCAAGTCCCAAAACACCTTGAACAAAATATACCATCGCAACAGCAATGTTATCTGGGGATAAATCCACCCCAAACAATTTGATGGTGCTCACACGGTATCTACTTTTGCGAGGAGCTGTTTTATTAGTCGAGGACACCTCTATCCCTTGTTCTGTGTCGGTAGTAATCATATCTCCTTTCCCTGCATCTGCGTCAATCATACATAAAATCCATCAACCACATAAAAAACTTCTAAAACACAGCATGCATTTTGTGAGCAACGAAAGAGGCTTTAATCTGAGAAGGATAACCCAAAAAGAAGTTTTAACAAATTTCGTAAAGAATTGATCATCCAATTTAATCTTTAGGAGCAAATAGTAACGTTTAAAACAGAATTATTTAACTAAAGATTTGTTTCAAGCTTGGGATCAAAGGTACATAATCCCCTCGATCCTCCCTGCTTTCAAGGATCCAATCAACAACCACGTACAGACAGAGCATTGTGCCAAAATGCAAATCTATTAAAAACTAATCCAAACTCACATCACCAGCCTAAAAATTCCCTAGTTGTCATCACTTGTCATGCACTGGTCGGTATAATGGTAAGAGAACAGCAAAGTGACATCTCAGCACTGTCTATCCCGTCCAAATTACTTCTAGTATCTCAATTTTCCTCTTTCAAGTTTCAACTGTTGTTTTAGCAATTAGCATCCAGAGACTCAGAATTTAGGTATGATTTAAACAGTTAAAAGTTCATACGCAAAATTTGCAACAACCTTAGATTGAAAATCCACAAAGTAGAAATGCCAGATAAAGAAACGAAGAAATGTTGATAATCCCAAAGTTCGGGAGGGGAAAAAAATAACTTACAAGTCCGAGAACCCAGAATAGGCTCGCCGTCATCGTGAAGCCGGAGAGAGGATCCCGACTTGGAAACGGAGGCAGACATAACAAAATCCGGCGGCTTCCGACGAATCCTCCGGCGGAATCCTCGTGGATTGGGTTTCCTGCGAATTACAGAGAACAAAGAAGAGAAGCGAGTGGAGTAGAAAACTGGATTTGTGGAGGGTAAAATTGGGATTGTGATGGACGAAATATATGTAGACATTAGTATATTATTAGGGAACCGAATGGCTCAAAGATGTTTACCACTTTAACTCACATTCATCATTCATCTCATCTCTCGAAATCTGTGTAGCAGCAATTTTATTTTATTTTCTCCGGTGGCCACTTTTTATTCTTCTTTTTATCCTTTTCTTTCCTCATTTAGTTTGACAAAAAAAAATTGAGTTGCAGTTTAAATTTTTATAAACTTGTGAGGAATTTATATTAATTATTTGACAAACTTTCTATGCAAATCATATTGCAAAGTTGTAAAATGAAGTGTAAAGAAATTATGTTATAACTCATTTAAGAAAAAGGATGTATCATGAACACACATTTATGATTTATCTTCCAGGCCAAAAAAAAATTATAATTTATCTTTAATTAAAACAATTAGGTGTTTTAATTTAAGTGTAACTAATGCACGTAAAATAAAAAAAAAAAAATCTAATTATAAGTGGTACTGGCGTTTGACACGTGATCACTTGACAAGCGATAAAAGCATTGAGGCCAGGCCCATTAAAAATATCTTTTGTTCTATTTAAAGAAAAAAAAGATCTTTTGGGCCACCATGAAGTCTTCGAACCGTACATTAAAATCTTAGTTTCAAAATTCGCTGTTAATGGATTGGTTGATATTGCATATTTCCCATAATGTACAGTTGGAGCTGACGAATTTCTTTCTTATTACCAATGTTTCACATTCAATTCCTCATTCTCGTGACTTAATTAGCTACCAATTATATATATAATAAACTCGTGTGAATGATAGATCCAACTATTTAATTTCTGTCAAATATACAGAAAAAAAGTTTAGACTAAGCTTCCAGGAAATTAAGAAGAAGGGATTTATATATATACATGCACGCACACACACAGATCAGAATAGATCAGAAGCCATATATATATGTATGGCATGCTTCAAATATTTCAATTAAGTCATTAATCTGTGGTGGATACAAAGATAAAGAGACTAAATAATGAATATTAATTAGCTTGAGCTACATGAGGTCCGTTTAAAAGTTGGACACTTTTCAGCTGGGAGATTAAGATAACTGGCGATGCAAGTACTCTTCATGGATAACCATTAACTGTTCTGCTACCTGCAGCTTGCATAAAAATATATATATGATTACTAATTATTTATGCTTCAAAGATATATATAGATATTTTGTAACTGAATTATCTGCTATATACATATACCTCAATTAATGGACATATCAGTTAAATTAATTTTAATTAGCTTTAGCAGCTTTAATTCAATCTGGAGATTAGGCAGCTATAGCTAGCTGCAGCTGGTTGCGTACGTAGATCAGCTTGCTGTAATTAATTTGGCATATATTTGATTACTGGATAGGATTGGATTAATGTAATATAAAATCAATACACAGAGACAAGGCCGACCGGCCAAGGACCATATTTATATATATATATATATATATATATATATATATATGAAGCATCAAATCACATTCATTGCATCTCATATATGTCCAAAGAGAATATTATCAAATTCATTTATTGTCATGAGACCTGTACAATTAAACGTCGTCCATATATATGACTAGGGGCTTGACTAACGTTTGAATTGATTTAAAGTTGAAGATTATATTAAATTTTTATATTGATAAAAGAGTAAGTTTGGGACCAATTTGAGAAATTATACAAATATGTAAGACTCATCTAAAATAAATAAAATATTTAGGACCAATTTGAAATTACCTCATATGGGAGAGTGAGTGGAGAGAGAGTGGTGACATTTTTTAATTTTCAATTGTTTTTTTGCATTTTTTTAATTTATTTATTTTTTTAAAGAAGTGGGGGGAGTGAGTAGGGAGAGAGAGTGATGATTTTTTTTTCTTTTTTAATTTTTTAATTCACTATTTTTGACCAACCATAAAGGGCGGAGCCATATAATATAGTATAGATATAGATATAGATATAGATATAATATATGATCATGCATGTACTTGACAAAAATTTTCATATAAAATTTTATAGATACAATTAGTATATATTATATCTTCAGGTTAATTTTTTGAACCTTCCTAAGTCCTAACTATATACATTGATCGCGGTTTCTGTATCTGTCATGCATATTCGTTGTGTTTCATGGTCATGCCCATATATAGATGCCACAATTCTTAAAAGAACCGATCGTAAATAAAAGTTAACGAACGTATATATGTGTTGTCATCATGAACGATTAATTAATATGTAATAACAAAAGATGTATGTTATATACAAGTATATATATACCTCTTCAATGCTGCCGTCTTCTATCTCGGTGTTGAAAGCTAGCAACATGGATTCGTAGAGCAGATTTTCTAAATCCTCAATATGAACAGGTGCTGCGATGTTTAATTTGGACAATAATATAATTAATTAAAAGCTTATAAACAAATCATATATATATATAGTTGAGACGTACGTACCTTTGGATTTGGAGAGGCAAGAGAAAAGATCAGAAGCAAGGTGATGGGATTTCTGGAGAGAATCGGAGCCACCCCACTGGTTGTTCAAGGCCATTTGAAGCCCATTCCATCTTGAGAGAAGCCTGCTTATATTTTCCTTCAAAACACCTTTATTATTATTATTATATAACACTACTTTATAGTTAATATCTCCTTCTTCTGTCTTCCCAGATTCCATCATATATATATAATCACAATTCCCTCTCTCTCTTTCTATTTGCCCTGCATTCGTTAGGAAGAGAGAAAGGAGAGGGATCCACACAGCACGCACGCACACAAAATATATTTATACATACATACATATATATAAGCGGGTGAGAGAGAGAGAGAGAGAGAAAGGAACCACGAAAAGTTGGAGAAAGTCACGCATGCCGGAGATCCAGTGCCTACGTACCCTTTCAAATAGGATATATATATACCTATAAATAATATATATGTATGAATATTGCAAACTTTTAATTTCTTAAATTTATCAAGAGTAGTTTAATTAATTTCATAGAATAAAAATGGGGCATGTATCAATCATCAAATAAAATTAGAGGATCAATAATGACATCACAGGATGAACGTGTGAAAGCAGAGTGTGTGTCATGTGTGAGTACTGGTTAGGAAGAAGAAGGGTCACGAGATTCCATTAGAATTGGATGACACAGATAATGCACATGGGGATGGGGACTTCTACATATAATATATTATCGCCACTTTTCGGTGTCTAGCTGCCTCAATCCCTTTCAGGCTCGTATATTAACGTCTCTTGCACTGCAATATGTAATATTCTTATCATCTTTTGCACTGCTTTTAATTTTAGAGTATTGTCATCATTTTGCTTCACTTGATTATTCAAGGGACGTTTTATACATTTATAAATTTAGTGCTTAGAATATTGTTCGTCACCACCGCATATATTATTAGCCTTGCCTTTAAGAACAGAAGAATAAATTGGAACGTCTGTTTTCGCTGTTTAATCAGGTAATGCTTCTTTTTTTCGTCTAGTCTCACAAAATAGACCCGCACCCGCTTAAAAGAGTTTTTATATATATATATATATATAATTAACAAATATATATACTTACATTCATAAGATAGTTTCTTAGCACATACCATTTGGGTCAATCCGCATTAACTTAATTACTTAAAGTTTAAGATTCAGGATATATAGTCAATCCGTTCCAAATGGACAATTTTTTTTTTCACCTTAGGAATCTAATGTACCAAACCCCTTCAAGGAAAAAAGNCAAAAAAAAAAAAAAAAATAAAAACACATCAGATATCATATGGCTCAATTATACCCCCTTGAGATAAATACAATGGAAGAAAGCCCAGCTTCTTCCTCATTTGTCCTTTTCTCAATCAGACATAGCAATGATGGGCCAATTTCGCTAATTATATATAGAGAAAAGGTCAAAAGGTCATTTTGGTCATAAACGTATACCCTAATGTTCATTTTAGTCCATTATGTTTCAAAATGTTCAAATTGGTCCTAAATGTTAGCAAAATGATTCATTTTGGTCCTAAATATTGGTAAAATGTTTCATTTTGGTTTCAAACTATTGAGTTTGGTCATATTTCTCTTGTCTCTCATTTCAAGTTCAAAGAACTTATTAAGAGGAACTTGTAACTCTAAATTCATCGCATTCGAATTTGAAAATGAGAGATATATAATCAACTTTATTTATTTGACTACGAAACGAGAGGTTTATTTTTAGAACCGATTTAACCTTGTTTGTTGGCGGCCCCAACTGGATAAAGAAAGTACTCTTCGAGAACAATATGTAGCTCTAAACCCGTCACGTGTGAATTTGCAACAAGTCATATTCAATAGTTGGGGATCTAAATGAAACATTTTGCAAATATTAAGGATCAATTTGAACATTTTAAAATATAATGGACCAAAATGAATATTAGGGCATACATTTAGGACCAAAATGAACATTTTTTCTTTTTTTGGCCAATGACCAAAATGAACCTTTAACCTAGAGAAAAAGAGAAAACATAAAGTAGCACATATTAAATACATTATAAGTCAAATATAAAAGACCCAAAGAAAGCCAAACTCTATCTAATATACATGTATCTGTATCTCTGTGAGTGCGAGAGGTGTTTGCCTAAAAAAAATGTCCAAAATGTTGTCTAAGCACTTTCGTCTCTGTTTCTTCAACCTCAAACAATCTCCCTCCGGCGACCCTTCTACTTCCACCACCACCACCACTTCCCTTTTCAACCATGACTCCTCCGACCACCCATCGCCGCCGCCGCCGCCAGATTTCGCCGCCGTGTTAACCTCCCAGCGATTCTTCTTCTCCTCCCCTGGCCTCTCCAACTCCATAATCGAATCCCCCGACACTCGTCCTCCGACCACCACCCATACGACGTCGTCTTCGCCGTCGTCGGTGGTGGCCGGAAGCGGTGTCGGCGTCGGAGTGCCGAAATACTCTGTAAATCCGTATTTGGATTTCCGTCGGTCTATGCAAGAAATGATCGAGTCACGTGAATCTGTTGATGTGAGAGAAGATTGGGATTACCTTCATGATCTTCTATTGTGTTATCTCGCTCTCAATCCTTCTCATACTCACAGGTATATCGTTCGTGCTTTCACCGACCTCGTCGTCGATCTCTTGTCCTCCGCCGTGCCGGAAACCACTTTCTGCCGGAAAACCCGCCGCCGCCGCCACAAAAGTTTCTCTTGCCGCCTGGTATAGTTATGTATGTATAGTGTCTAATTGAAATAAGTAACATCAAAGACTCTTTTTTTACCTCGGTATGGATGTGGATCATGGTGGAGCTAGTTTTTGTGTGAATCAGAACGGTTTAGTACATTTGAGATTGTAATCAAACTAGGATTAATCATAATAATAAAAAAAGCTACTATTTCTTATTACCAATTTAGTTAAATTGCTTTGTCAGTACTAATTAAGTTCTATATTGTTTTGATGATCATTTTTTATTTCTCTTTCTTTTTTTTGGTGGAAATTTTATTTATCTTTTTTAGAAGAAACATAGTAATTACAATTGGAAACTAACAATTGATCTCCCTTTCCATGTAAGTTTAGACAATTGGTGACAAACTGTTTTATTAAATATAGTAGCTTTGTGGATCTAAATGTCACAAATCTAATTCGATCTATCTTTACTTAACTTTATAAGTTCTGTTATTTTGATACTTTGTTATAAATAATTCATTTAATTTCGCAAATATATTAAGAGATTATGATATTCGGCGCACTAATTCTCAACAAACAACGACTATGAAGTAATGGCGGTTGTGTTTGCCGTTGTTCGGCTTTATTTTATTATTATTATTTTAATTTGCTTTGACAATGGTGAAAGGGGATTGGGATTGAACAATGAAGACAAAGCAAAATTGTATTTTGAGGATCACCATTCACAGAACCGAGGATACGTGTGGGAGAGAGACATAAGACATTCGTGTCTCGATGCTGTTTTGTTATTATTTTAGTTTTTCTACATTGTCACTTTGTTATGCATTTATGTAGAAATTAAACACAACTCCTTCTGGGTATTCTTAATCGTTTCTTTTTTCTGCGAAGACAAGACAAGCCAAAAACAATTAATTGCATTTTGAGGGAATTATTGAATAACCTTTTTGACAGACACTGTACACTGTAGGTGTAGGTGACAAATTAAAGTAGTTCGTTTATTGTCCTTGCATTCGCTTCGTGTGGTCCTACGTACGTACTTTTATTATTGTGTAACTTGATGAGGAGGAGCTTTTAATTAGCCTTTTACCCAGAAATTCAGAGAGAAAGCATTTAATTTTTGTCATTGAATGCTACGTACAATATTGGTGGGCTTTGTGTTTCTCCAGAACCATGTCCTTTATCAAGTTAATTACTTTGGGTGCAGTAGCATTGGTACAAACAAAAGGCTTCTCAGTCAACAGACCAAAATAATATGAAAATATTCTATAGTAAATTAATTAAGTACTATATATCTTCAATTATATTCTTTATCATAGCATATAAAGTATAACGATAAGGGATAGAAAAAAATTGGGAAAACAAGAAGGTTCGTGGGAAAGATGAAAAGAATTTTAATATATATATTGGAAGGTGTTGCTTTTGCTGGTATGGCTTTTTCCTTTCCTTTTTAGTTTTTCCCTCATGATGAATAATGTAGCTTTTTTTATAAAAAAAATATTATAATGCATAAAAAGATGTAATACAAACCTAGCAAGGACAATATTCAATAGCGAAACTGAACTCACAGCAAAAACACGTAAGATTCTCTACCAACTATAAGCACCGGAAAGCTAATTTGTGAATTAATATAATGCTCAAAATTGTCTCTCTTCTCTACCAAATATGTATGTGAAATAAATAAGGGACTAAATTGTTAACTTAATAAAGAAAGAGAGACCAAATAGTAAATTTTTTCTTATTTTTAATTTCATAGACTATAGTTTTAAACATGGACGACCAGAAAGGGGTGAAGCCATATAATATAAGATATAAATAAACATCTATATCTATATATATATATATATTGCTATTAGCCAACCTTGCTCTGTTACAATGACAAAAAATTAAAGGCGAACTCAATTAAGAGCATTTTTTTTTTGTGATAGTTAAGGGCACTTTAATTATATAATGAAACATCTTCACTCACCACATGTATAATAACATAAATGCATGTATGTATGTATATACATATATATATATATTTTGTTTCTTTATTTTTTTAATGGAGGTCTCTTTATTTTTTTTATGTCACATACATACTATAATTAAGCTAGACAAATTATCTACAATTATGTTAGACAAATTAGCTGTATAATTATTCCTATAATCCTTAATTAGAATCATGCTAACGCATACATATGTCAATTTATTAGATTTATTTTGTTTAGCATAACTTCTTTAGATTATTCTCTGCGAATCAGTTATGTGATGAGTCTTCAAAGATTGACAAGCAAACTATAGATGTCCTAGACTCCAAAATTCAGAGATGGTCTACAGAATGTTTAACATGATCATCGAAGAACTCAAATTAAAAAATGAATCATTATGCCATGGTGATTAAAACTTAAAAAGTGTTTAGTTGGAAGCTTTAAATATAGAAAGTAGGTTCACTCTACTTTTACTAAATAATTAGTGCTACTTAATTTATATGACTTGAGAGGGGACACTTGGAAACAAAACCATGAGGATCCTAGAAGAGTGTTTCAACAACTGCATCAAAAGAAAGGATGCTAATCTCTTCTATAAAACAAAAATAATGAATTTCCTATTAATTAATTAAAGTTAGTTGGTTTAGGTGAGGTTATACCAAACTATTTGTCGTTGGCTGACTGAAAATTATTAAGTGTCAATGTTCATTTGGACCCGAAGTGATTATATATATATATATTAGCATTAGTTTTAGGGAGGGGTAGCTAATTAATTAACAGACCTACATTATTGTGATTAACTATATACTATCCATATAATATACTAGGGGCTTTGCGTGCCCTTACGGGCACGCAAATATGTATGTAAAATAAATAAGGGACTAAATTGTTAACTTAGTAAAGAAAGAGAGACCAAATAGTAAATTTTCTCTTATTTTTAATTTCATAGACTATAGTTTTAAACATGGACGACTAGAAAGGGGTGGAGCCATATAATATAAGATAGTTATATACTTCTCACTTGGACAGTTATATATACATTATTATAATAAATTAAACGAGGTTTTTTATATGTTCGAGAGGGGAAAGACGTGAAAGGATAAAATCAAAGAATGACCTTTGTTTTCCTTTTTTATCTTTAATTTTAACCAAACGGCCAACCAGTCAAGAAATTAAAGAGAAATAGTATATATATAATCTGCAGGGAAAGCTTAAATAAAGTAACCTAATTAATTACCGTATCCTAATGAAAGTGACTCATCAGGATTTAGAAGATCCTGGCCAAATTAAGATGAAATGAAGCACCATAACAATTGACTTCTCAAAAAAGTCACAATGATAAAGCATATTAGAAAAATAAAATAAAATAAACACTAATAATTGGTTGGACAAGATTTGGCACCTTGTCCCTTCAAAATAATTGAAAATAATGCAAAACATGAAAGACATGGAGAAAAGAAACGAGTCCAATTATGAGTATATATATTATTTATGATCGATTATCGATGCCCTGATGTACAATAATAATACTTATTATATATAAGTAGTTTCCCCATTTTTCTTTGAAATAGTGAATATTCATTCATACTTTAATAGTTTAATTCAATTCTTCTGCATTCATCTGGCTTTGCCTATGGGGGTGGGGGCCAATGAGATGCTCTTAATTTGTTCATTCTCTTGCAGCAACACATCTATCAAGGCTTGGAGTTTCCTTCTGTTTTTCTTAAATAATTTTGGTACTTCAGTTAATTCGTTGCCTTAAAATAAACATGTACCTATCCAATTAACTAAAGTATTAATATAAATTCATTGCAGTATATAAATACTTGGGTCAAACGGTCATTTTGGTCCTAAATGTATGCCCTAATGTTCATTTTAGTTCATTATATTAAAATGTTCAAATTAATCCAAAACTTTTGCAAAATGTTTGTCGTAAAATTTAAACTATTTGAACTTTATCGTCAATTCACTATTTTCCCCATATTAACGTTTGCAAAATATTTAAACTATTTATCGTCAATTTAAACTATTAAAACTATTAACGAATTAACGTTTGCAAAATAGTGAATATTCACTATAAGTAGTTTCCCCATATTTAAAACTTTATCGTCAATTCGTTAATATTTTATGATTGCTTGGTGAATAGTGGTAGATCTCGGGAAGGAGTGCTTTCCATATCACTTTGAAAAGCAATTACTTCTATATATAGACTTCTAGCTAGCTAGGCACTGTTATTGTTTGCATGCATAAAGACAGCAAGCGGTGCATGCTTGAATTTGTTAATAATATATGAACGGATCGATTTGTCACCTTATAAAAGAATATTTTATATTTGTCATAATGTTACACACACAAACACGTAGGGTAACATGCACGATATCTTTCTATATATTAAAGGTAAATTGAATGTCGGAGTTATTTTAGCCTCGAATTAGAAGCCAGTTGGAATTGATTGTCAATGTTAGGTTAACCTGTTGGGGAATTAATTAACAACTAACTAATTTTTTTCTACATTAGTATCCTAAATTCTCTTATTGCGTCTACTCAGCCTTTTTCCAAAGTTGCCTGCAAAACTGTTCTCAATAATATACGTCATCAAACTTACTGCACACACCTTTAATTACATTTATTCTTTATTGAATTTTTGTTATATTAGCTCATCATCAAGATCAAGTTTCTTTTTTCGGCCAAAAAAGAAAGATCAAGTTTCTTTTAGGAACAAGGCTTTAGGAGAAAAGAAAAAGATGAAGCGACAAAATAATAAAAAATTTATAGGTGCTTTTTTCTGTTTTGGATCAAATCAAGAACAAATCAGTCAGTCAGTAACCCATGCTACAGTTATCAATGGGCTTTGATGATTGATACCCAATTGTAACATAAAGTATGATACTCATGTAGCTTGTTTATGACCGAGACCTAAAAGGTTGTAAAGCCCATAACTTATTTCTCTTTCAATGTAAATATAAGCTGACAAAAAAAAATGTGAATATAATAAATGAACAAGTATCTCTTTTGTTGTTTTGTTGTTGGTTGCTAATTAACCATTACTTATGTTTAATCCTTATGGATCCTCATGTAATTAAGTGGCGGAGAAAAATTATTTTGTGAATTGAACATTTATGTTCTCATTTAAAGGGGTTTTGCTAACTATTGCAAGATGTTTCTGTTTTTGGCCAAAATACTATTTGCAAGATGGTTTTTTTTTTTCAATTTGCGAGTTGGGTAGTATCAAGTATCAACTATCAAGTTTAAGTCGCATTTTTGACAAAATAAAATTTTTATGTTAATTTTATTTTTAAGAGGAAATCAAATATTAACAAAAGCACTGTTAGGGATATTAGGGATGTCCTTCCAAAGGGTCTTGTTGGTTTTTTTTGTTTTTGTTGGCTTTGTACCTTTGGGCTTTGCTGGGTTTGGGGGCTTAGCCCTTCGTTGTCTATCCAAAAAAAAAAAGAAGCACTTTGTTATTCCTAAATTTTATATTTAATATTGGTTTATTATTAATTTTATTTTCAAAATTTTATATTTTAATCAATTTTATTTTTTGTTCTTACTCAGTTAAAAATGAACAATAAATTTTTAACTTACTAATTTATTATTATTTTTAGTTTGAATTTATTAAAAGAAATTAGCTAAAAAATAAAACTTATCAAAATATAAAATTTTATAAAATTAACGGTGAATAAATATTTAAAAAAATGTTAAAAATTAATCTAGAGTTTAAAGAGTTTTTTTTGCCTGAATTTATGTTATCCTAGTCTTGAAAAAATAAAATGGAATATCTAAAATGCTGGCCCTTGGACGATGAGACGTACCTTGTTCATCTCTTAATTCGCTTGTCTCTGTTATCCAAAATCAGTGCGAAGGCGGACAGCAATGGCGCTGCACGCTTTCCCGCGATTTCCAAATGTATCTACCTTCCTATCACCCACCAGACACGTGTCCTCCAACGCCCAATCTCTCACTCTTAATCCCTCCTTTCATCTTTATCGATCTCGACCCATCAAAATCACCGCCTCGCCGGAAAGTCGACGGCGTCGTTTGTTGGTGGCTCACGTCGTTGAAGAGAGTCAAGATAATTCCGAGCCTGAACCTGTAAGTGCCGATCAAACCCTACCGGAATCGGAGGAGCAACAGCCACCGGCGTCACAGCCCTCCGCCGCCGCCGCCGATAAGAGCGCCGAGCTTACGGATTTAGCGTCGGAACTGAAGAAGGCAATGGAGGAGAGGAAAGAGAAGGAAGAAAATAACCTATGGAGCGGAGTGGCGGCGGAGATTAAGGAGATAGAATGGCCGGCGTTTGGGAAGGTGTTGAGTACTACTGGTGTCGTTGTCAGTGTAATCCTAGGGTCCAGTGTCGTTTTGCTCACGGTGAATGCCGTTTTGGCGGAACTCTCTGATCGTGTATTTGCGGGCAAAGGGGTTCAGGATTTCTTCAGCTGAACCTGAGACTGAGGGAGTGAAGAAGGAGGAACATCATTTCTTGGTTTGAAATTTCAGTGACTATCTCACTAAATCTTCAATTGAAGTATATGTTGTTCAATTATGTATGTCAACGTTTGAAATTTTGATGATACTAGTGGTGATATGTCATGATTCAATTGTAAAAGGCTTGTGAACTGTCTGCTGTACAAATTGTTTTAAAAAAGTAGAGTAGTTTGGACTTGCAGGTTGAAGTGTGTTGGTTTAATCTAATTGTCCTTTAAATGTTTAATCAGAAAGTTGAGACTCCTGATTCCTGCATTCCAAGAAAGCAGTAATTACTTCTTTTTTTTTCCTATTCCCATGCGTGTGTGTAAATGGTTGAACTTGAGGGGAACATAGTAAAGGATTTCAACTACTGCAGCACCCTAAATGGTTTGTCTTGGACATTATAACAGTGCCAAAATCCATGGTAAAGAGAATGGAGGTTGTTGATGATTTTTCAAGTACAGCACACCCTCTGGTTTATGTTGAATATAAAAGGCCATAGTTAAGAGAATGGTACTACTTTCATAGGCTGCTGCCACGGGAAGTCACAAAATTTTACCATTGAACACTTTGCATAGGAAAGAGATCCAGTGCTCAGGCTTCAGAGGATTGCCCTACAACATCCAAAATCTCACTAGGTATTTCATTTTATTTGTAATGCAATGATGGGAAAAGACGATGGGAAAATAGTCTCATTGCAAATACAACATTTTTGTTTTTATTTAAGAACTTGATAGCTAAACGGCCATAAGCAAAGAAAATAAAAATATGAACTGTACTAGAGTTATTCAAAACTAATCTGATCGTAATATCAACTGAGAAAAATATAATAACACGACTTTTGGAGTCTTTGGAAAGAGGTTTCAACACTAATCTTATTTCAGAATCACAAACAGTTCTATGAGGGTTATTATCTTAGTCGATAGTAATTTAGCAATAGAAATCAAACCTGAAGTAGCATAAAGCCTTAAAAGTTAAAACCCTAAAACAGGAATTTTATGACTGAAAAGTCATGCTTTCAGCTTCTTGTCGGACTGAGTCAAACAACACAGAGGAGAGGTATCTCTCACCATAGCTTGGAAAAACAACCTGCATCCATATTTTAAGCCATCAATAAAGAGAGAATCATGCAAGTGAATGAATCAATAAAACCATGATATGAAATATTCAGTCATTCACTTCACAACCATTCATAGAAGCTTTGGATCTGCTTAAAAAGGTACAAAAACAACAAACAAACACCTCAGCATATTTTTACATGTTAATGTTATCACAACGAATTATAGGAAATATGCTATAATCTAAATTTCCATTTTTCCTTCAGAAAAACTGAAATATCATTCATAGACAATTTGTCAGCTAAGCAGTCAGAGGCGAGCTTGTCCAACCCATGGAATTTCCTCATAAACCACTTTTTATCACGTAAATGGAGTCTATCACAGGATCTAGGTCTCATTATATTTTATCCGCGAGATTATACTAACTCTATAACTTTAGACATTTCATCACAAGATTCTTTAGGGATATAGTCAACTTACTACAATAAGCTTTCCAGAATTTTCTGGTCTTTTTGCTATCTTAATTGCAGCTGCAGCTGCAGCTCCAGATGATATTCCCACCTACAACAATATCCAATAGGTTAAATGAAAAAGACAGGTTTGATAAGAAAATTGTACAACCGCTTTGTTCCCAAAATCCATATGTGCATTATAAAAGAGGCTTAATAATATAGCTCTTAAGACAGCTTCTAGTTCGCTCCTAGATGGTTCTAGAGGTTTAGCTCTTACAAATAGGCCTTCTTTGACAGCAATAAGCTTTGCAGTTTCTATAGCTTCATCACTTGATACCTGCCCATACACACATGACATATTTCAGGTTTACAAATTAAATACTGTCGCAAGTTGCAACTCTCCAAAACAAAAATACTGCAATAAGACAATATATTCAATATCTTTCTAATACCGGATCAATTTCAGCTTTCTACTTTTAGAAATAAGCCAACATTAATAATAAATTATGAACTTAATCAATAATATATTCAATTATCACAAGTTAGAAGTGTTATGTTATTAGCAATCCTTATACACGTCCTATCATAATTTGTTTGACTACATGTCTGGCACTGAAGTCATCACCTCACTTCAGTGGAATCCCAACTTAGGACTAACTCACAGAATAATCATAAGGCGTAATTTAGGAAAAATATACCATCAGAAATTGATTGAATGGATCCCAAAATGGAAAAAGAGCTTGGTAAATTACACTAATCAGCTTTGCTTAAGTAAACAAATTGCCTCAATATTACCAAAATATAAAACAAAAAGCTACCAGTATCAAATCTATATGATTTGAAGGTGATTGAAATATGGTTTCTCTAAAGTAAACATAGTTCAAAAGTTGTTGAGACTTACTTGAACAACTTCATCAAGAATACTGACTTCCAACACACCTGGTACAAAACCGGCGCCAATCCCTTGAATCTTGTGTGGACCTGGGCATTAACCATGGAGAATTTCAAATCAGCAACAGTAAAAGACAAAATTCTTCTACCCTGAATCCTAATTTCATTAAAAACGCAGCAGGAAAACCTAATTACATTCTCATTTAATTAAATAGCATTATAGCCAAGTAGGACAAAAGGATATCAACTCCTTCCTAGATGCTAGGAAGGGGGATGGGGTTTAATTGAATAGTAATTCCAAGCCAATGATCCGAAGGGAGAATTTCACATTCAAAAAGATGACGTGCTTTAACTTGAACAACATCATGAGAAAATTCTTACAAATGATCCGAAGGGAGATTAGATAAAATATCAACTTGCAAGTTGCAATACATCAGTTTTAAAAAGCTAACATGCTTTAACAACATAGTAATCACTAACAAACACCTAGAAATTATTCAATTAGATAAAAATTCACCTTCAACCCAAAATACTAATGGCTAAAATATGAAGGAATATTAAAAAGAAAATATCACCAAAGGCACAGAGGAGAAAAACACACAATCCAACTCACCAGGCTTTCCTCCAGAGAGCACAGGGCTTTCAACAGGTTCGACACCATACAGCTACGTGTAGGAATAAGGAAAACAATAAGAACAAAAATATGAAATAGTTGCAGCAGAGACAACTTATCTCCCGTTCTCTAAGAAAACAACAAGCTAACCTTTATGTTGGGGTTTTGTTCTTTGAGAAATTTCCCAGCACCAGTTACTGTACCACCAGTACCTATCCCAGACACAAGGACATCAATTTTCCCATCTGTGCCTTTCCATATCTCCGGACCTGTGGTTTCATAATGTACCTGCAATGATAACAAATGTGTTAACCAATGTTGCCAAGCATCCACTACAACGGTTGTAGAACAAATATACATATACCTTGGGATTGGCAGGGTTTTCAAACTGCTGAAGTATGTAGGCATTAGGTGTCTTAGCCAATATTTCTTCAGCTTTCTGAACTGCTCCTTTCATTCCTTTTGCAGGATCTGTCAGTATCAACTCAGACCCAAAAGCTTTTAGAATGATTCTTCTTTCAAGACTCATTGAAGCAGGCATTGTAATAATAAGCTTGTAACCCTTTGCTGCTGCCATGAAGGCTAGTCCAATGCCAGTGTTACCACTTGTTGGTTCAATGAGAACACTCTTCAGCAAAACAAGAAAACCACATCCAGAAAAAGGAATAGCTGTCAATTTGAGATACACCAAAAAAGTAACAATACAACCAAGTAACTTAATACTTTCTAGCATATTTCTAGCATATTGAACAAGAACTAAATTAACTGTAAACAATTAAAACAAATTTCATATAGCAAATTCTTTGAGAAAAAACTGCCACGATTAAATTAAAGTAAGACCAGAACTACAAGATATAGGTATTCCTTTCAAGGCATGCAATAAAATATTCACCATAAAGCAGAATCTATACAAATTGATGTTCCCTTGAAGTAAATTTGCATAGGTTGTTATCCAATATATGTTGAGTATGTAGTTTCACTATTATTTTCTTATTCCTTCAAACTCATTAAAAAGCTTTATGATTTGCACACGCACACACATTATGACTTAACCTGACTGAACAAATCACAAATAAAAATCTGGCAGGACAAAGTAACAGCGTTTTGTTCTCAACTCATACTATTCCAAGGTCCACATTTCTACCATATTATCACAAACTTGGCTTTTCAACATGCAATCGTTTTAGGGTTCTTTAAAGAGGTATATCAACCTTTCCTGGTGTGATAAGGCCCTTTTCCTCTGCATCAGCAATCATACTATAAGCAATCCTGCAATTCACATATATATGATGAAAAAGAGATCGTTCCATCAACTACTGAGTAAAATGAAAACATATAAAACTGAATCATTTACCTGTCTTTTACACTAGAGCATGGCTCCATCAATTCCAGTTTGGCAGCAATTCGGCCAACACAACCATCCACAACTTTATTAAGATATACTAATGGGGTTTTGCCAATCAACTACACCAAATATTTAAAAGAGAGAATCACTATGAATGAGAGCGAAGCCCATCAAAGAAAAATCAGAGTGCATCAAAGTACAAGAACTCACTTCTGTAACATCTTTGGCGATTCCAGGCCTTTCGACCGCCATGATATCAGCTTATTATAACGTCTAAAAACAAGAAAAAAAAAAAATATGATTACTACCCAAACAGTTCTTGAATCCACAATGCTACCAGTTTCATATACTACTACCAAAGTACCAATGGAATCTGAAACATTTTTAAACATGTCAAAGTCTCCATTAGTCTCTACTAATAGAAATAAATGGCATAAAAACTCAACTCTCTTAACAAAACATAAAAATGAAAATGAAAATCCTGATCAGTTAAAAACGAATGGTCCCATAGTTCTTGTGGCCACTTGATTCGGGAAACAGCTTGAATGACAGGAACTAGAAAAATCTCCAACCTTTCGCATGAGAAATATGTTCCATTTTCAAATCGAGTATATAATAAAAAAAGAATATAGAAATATTCTAATTACCCCATTAGTAAAAAATTCCTAGTGGTCCTTACGCACCATTTTAACGCTGAAAACAGTGCATTTCAGTAAGGAACTAAAAGACTAAAACAGACTTAGCTTTCACATGTTTGATTAAAGAACACTTCAACTGGGATCCTTAATTAATCGTAAGATGAAAGGGGAAGAAAACTCACCTTTCGAAAGGACGCCTCTGCTCCACAGCTGAAAACGACGATCCTCGTGTGTGTGTGTGTGTGTGTGTGTGTATAATTAATTAATTAATTATTCACATATATGAACACCGAAAAAAAAGAAGAGAGTTATAATTAGCTCTTTTTTTCAGGCAAAAAAAAAAAGAAATTATATATATATAATTAGCTCTTCTTTTTTTTTTTTTGGGCCAGATTAGAATATCCCACCCGGTTTTGCAATGCAACGGGGTATGGGCTGATCACTGATGTCAATGTGGAACCCATTTTCTGTCCCAAACAAAAAAATCAAATATGATTCCCTCTTTTTTTTTTCGGCTTCTACATATAGGTTCGGAAATATTTCACCTTTTGTTTGAATTTTTATGCCCACAATTTGGAATAAGAGGGATGAAATTGAAAATCCACATGGTTCATTTCCAACCTTTTCCTTTTGAAGTCCAAGTAAGTTTATTCTTGTTTTTAGCTGTAAATATTTGATTTTTTATTTTGGTGAGGACTATTTGATAATTACATGTTAGCGAAGCCACTAAACTCAATTCATGATGATGATTCTAACTCTTTTGAGTTATTGTCTGGTGATATCTTATTTGGTTTTGAACCTATTTTACTTGCATGTTTCAATTGAAGGTATTCACTTTTATTATCCAAATGAATGATTTTTTTTTTCTTGTCAATCAAATGAATAAATTTATGCGCGTCAAAATTAAAGAAATAGCTAAGCGAAAAGGTTACAAGAACTTGTTCTAGCTTATAAGTTATAACTAGTATTTAGAGCATACTAATATATTGATTCTAAAATATTTGCATGCATATCAGTTTAATCTAAATGGTCCTCTCATTTAGATTTGACTAAGGGTAGGAAAAATCCCTTAATCCAACAAAAGCAAAATGGGCCCAGAAGAGAAAGTCCAGTCTAAATTTGGATTGCTTTGAGTGACGAACCTTATCCTTTCAGCCACCACACACCTTGCACTTGCACTTGCAGCATCATCCTGCATTGAAGCCACAACCATGGCAACCCTTCCATTCACACTCACTTTCACACCATCTCCCTCCTTCAACCAACGCCGTCTCTCCTCTGCTTTTCACCTAAACACCCTTCGCCGCCGTGCCTCGCGCCCTCGATTGGTCGTCCGTTCATACAAAGTTGTAATCGAGCACCAAGGTGAGACCACCGAGCTCGAAGTTGACCCCGACGAGACCATTCTCTCGAAGGCATTGGACTCTGGATTGCCCGTCCCTTACGATTGCAAGCTCGGCGTCTGTATGACTTGCCCTGCTCGCCTCCTCGCTGGCTCCGTCGATCAGAGCGAAGGCATGCTCAGCGACGACGTCGTCGACCGTGGATACGCTCTCTTGTGCTCCGCTTACCCTCGATCCGATTGTCGAATCAGGATTATTCCAGAGGATGAGCTCCTTGCCTTGCAATTGCAAACAGCCAACGATTGATCCCATCGTAATCTCCATTTTTCAGTTCTTCATGTGTTTTGCCCTAATTTGTAATTCTAATTCCCTTAGTTGAACCAATTTCAGGTTTCGCTTATTTCTCATTTCTGATCTGATCAAAACATATTTTGTTTACGACGAAATTAATTAGGAGATTTACATGAAACTTTCTTTCACGGCCATCAGACATTGCACATAAGGGCGTCAATCGTCATTGTAAAAGGATGTTGAACTCCAGTGGCAGTTTGAGTGTAAACTTCAAAATTCAAACTGATGGAACTTTTTTTTTTTAATAAAAAAGAAAAGAAAAGAATAATCATAATCTTTCTTCAGATAAAAAAAGGTGGTTTTCTGGTAACACGGATTGTACAATCCAAACATCATTAAGATGCTTGAATTCCCTATTGTGTGTGAAGCAACGCATGACTATCAAATATAACTACAAGCAAATGAAGACAATGGCTACTGAAAGGTTTTTGAGAGCAAGTAATGATTTTCATTAGATTCAGGCACCCCGTGAAGCAAACTGATCAAAGCGGTCCCCTTATTTTTGCTTGATCTTTACCCTTCACATCAATGCCAATATGCCATCATCAATGGTAGACTGAAGACTAATTTGAAGATTCCTCTCCAATCTTTCTTCCTTGCTTGGAGTGTACCTCACGTCATGAATATCATCAGCTAATGCTCTCCGAGTAGAAATGCCTCTCTACAGAAGCACGAGCACTTATATTCTAATGTAGAAGCCAGTAAAACTTCACTTGCTTCAAATGAAATGTGCCTCAATTCACCTTGCGAGTTACTAGTTAACGCTAAAATTTCAAGGACGAACTAAAAATGGTACATGAATCATGATATGTACCCTTAGGCCGGTTGAAAATTGAATAGGAAGTTCCCATCTTTAGGATTCTAATATTTATATACTACAAAGTGCACTCTTTGCTACTCTTTCCATGTTTCTATAATAGTATGCCCCGAATTTTTGTTATTAGGATATTCAAAATCCAGTTTACCCCGGCATGCAAGGAATATTGTCAATCAACGAGTTCATCACTTGAAGTTGTTCCTTATGTGGTCCAATACCTCCCGGGAAGCAATTATCACATTTAAAAATAGTTTAGTTTTTGTTATAAAAAATAATGAGAAGATTTTTATATTCTCCCCATAAGACCAGATCATATAAATTATAATATCTTGCTATAAAAATATATAGCTTAAAAAGAATCTAACGATGGCCTAAAAGCTACGTAAACTTCGACTATTCGGTATTACCACCAAGTGGATACATAGCTGGCAGTGTTGTCCCACTGTCTCAGTCCCAGCCTAGATTGGTTTATAGAGAGTAATTTGCCCCATAATCCTGATTTGGAAGGCATGAAAAGGAACATATTACAACCCCACAACATTCATCTATGACAAGATTATTTGCATAATATATATTTAGCCATTGTCAACAGCTGCCAAGAAACATATTACCTTTCCCCAGTTTGAGTTCAGAATAAACATGGAAACAGAATAACGGCAAGTCTTTCTATATGTGATCAGAACATTGGTAATTGAGTTTCTGATGTTTCTTGGCCATCCTAGTTACTTTCCACAATCACCTAGTACTACGGGATCAACATTAGAAATACAGCCCCTCACCATGCAGAGCAAGAAGCAGGACAGTTGTTATGATTAACACACATAACTGCTACCGTTAAAACGGTTAGTGATTACAAACAACACTGTGAAAGTAAATAAGATCAAGGTCATAATATCAGTGGTTACTATCTTCAAAGGGCTGTCATATCTATCGGTAGTAAGCCTGCTGATAAGTTGGTGCCAACCCATTGCCATAGCCACCATATGCAGGATAGTTCATGGGAGCAGCTGGGTATGATCCTGCAAGAGCTGGTGCAGCCTCTGGTGAATATGCATAGGGATTGGCAGGGGGGCTTCTGCTGCCATACATGTGAGGTGGGGATGGATATGGTGCAAGAGCAGCTGGGTATTGCCCATGAGATGGAGACCTGACAAATGTAGGAGCAGCCGGGAATGAAGATACATACGCATTTGTGAGACGGCCAGCTTTGGCCGGTGGCATTGGACCTCCATTGCCGTTGCTTGCTCGTGTTCTTTTGTTGGCAGGGACAACAACAGCTGGTTTCTTCTTGTCAGTTTTGACCTTCTCCAACTGTTCAAGACGCTTCTTCAGGTTTTCAGGAGGGAACTCAGACTCAAGTTTGTATTCTTCAATGCACTTGATGACAGCCCTGAGGGCAGATTGCTCTTTTCTGGCAGCTAGGTACTGGGAAATTGTAAGTATAATGCAAGTCAGTTTAAACTTTAAATAGTAAACCAGCTTCTTCCTAGAATCCCAGAAGACATATAAATGTACCATAACTTTCCAGCCTTTTTCTCCCACTAATCCAAGAAGAAACACACATAAATGAGAAGAATCAGATATAATATAGAAACACTTCTCTAGACAGATATCAATACAAAGACAGCCTTTCGCTCCCTCTCTCTCTCTCTCTTCCTCCCCCCCAAAATTACAGCCACACTCACACAAGCACAAAGGAAGAACAGTGTTAGATGCACTTTCTAACATGCATATTTTATTTAAAGAAAAATAAAAGGACATCAGACTTTATACAGTTTTATTGTATAAAAGCACAACAGAAAACCAACTGAGAGCTGGACCATGCTTAAAGATAGCTTTATAAAGGAAAAAGAGACATACTACTTTCTGAGGTGACATTGAACAACTGAATTACACAAAGCTACAGATAAAACATAGACTACTAATTTAGCCAGTGGAGAAATTACCGAAGCTCGGCCAGCATTATTAGGATCTTCCAAAATAGATGCTGCAGCCTTCTTTGCATCCTTCAGAAATGATTTCAGCAGAGGAACAGGGGGGAACTTGTCCACAAGGCCTACTTCATATGTAAAGTGTACTGCATCAAGCTGCTGGCCCTTGCTGATTAACTCTCCAATCAAATCTGCATACAAAAGAAATATTTAAATTGAGTAGTGGAAGCATAGACCAAAACCCAAAACCAAAGGCAGACAGAGAATAAGTCTAATTACAAGCAATGCTTAGATGCATAAATCCCCTCCTCTACTCCCCTTTCTCAAATTGCTAATTCCTTTAAGTTGTTAACAAGAGCAGAATGATCTGCCAATCACAACCACAATTAAGCTCCTAATACTACAGCTCTTAGACTCCCTTGGCAGAAAAAGCACATCAAACTTTGTACCGGGGGTTGGGAGAGGCAGGGAACTTAACCCACATGACAGTAACAAGGCCAGAAAGAGTCTGTTTTGCTGTGGAATTTGCGTCCTAGAGTACTTTAACGTTGAATCCCTAAACTTGTATTTGTACTACTACTCGTATGACTTGAAAGCCCCCAGTAATACAGGTAAAGCTAATGAATCAAGAGTCACATTAATCTGTGACAATTATATACATGTCGAATGCTTGGCATATACAATGTAACCAGAAATTCCCTTCCCCTAAACACATTCAAGAATTCGCAAATAGGTCAAACATGCTAGAACTTGAGACACTCTGCTCGACATGAATTTAAGAATTGTGTCCATCCATGAGCTCAAATGTCCAACTTCAAACTACTTTTTCACCACGAAGTAGTGGAAAATAATTTCCCACTATTTCTCTATCACTTCATATGAGTTTGCATTAGTTGTTCACTTTTTTTTTTACTTATACAACTATAATATAGCTCAAATATCAAATCAGAATCAAAGTTCTCATGACAAAGTATAGGAGAAATGGTGATCAAACATATGGCGAATCATAAGGAAAGGAAGGAAACCCATCGGTAGTATGGACATCGTCAAAGAACATCATATTATTGCCAATCAATATAATTAAGGAAAGAGAGAATAAGCATACCAGGCATTTCGTCACCAAGACCGAGGGAAACGGCAAGCTTGGGCATCTGTTTCCTCCACGCGGACCCAATCACAAGCTTCCTATACAAATCCAAATCCTCCTTCTTGACAATACCAAAAGTCACCAAATGCTGCAAGAAAGTATGCACATCGGGGGTCTTGACATTCTCAATTCCACCACGCTCCTCCAAGCTCGCCTTCCAAGTCTCAGCAATCTGTTTGGCTCGCTCTTTCACGCTCGGCGTCACCAGAAGCCTGGATTTCCCAATCACAGGGTCCACCATTACTGGGATAAGCGATTCCAGCATCAGCACACAAGCCCAACCCAAATCGTTGTTGTTGTTCTTCTCGTTCTTCTCACTCTTCTCGCCCCTCTTGTCCACCGGAAAAACCAGCGATATAGCTTCCAACACGAACTTGGGCGGATCGACACACTCAGCGAGAGCCAAAGGCATCTGAGCTCTCAAATCTTCCAATTCCTTCTTCTTCCCAATCACAAACCCCCAAAACCCCGAGGCATCCATTCTAAGGCAGAAGGATTTCAACTTGAAAAGCAAGCCGTCGCCATTATCAACCTCTCCGTTTTCATCATCATCATCATCCTCGCGAGCGTCAGGTTTCTGTAGCAGCAAAAGAGCAGCTTCCTTGTGCTTCTCGACATTTCCGAGGGCGATCTCGACGCTGCCGTCGATGGAGACCTCGCGCTTCTCGAGCTGGTGAAGAGACTCTTTTGTCTCATGGTCGAGAGTCTGAATCTTGTTTCGGAGAGCCTCAGATTTCTTGAGAAGGTCTTGCTCGAGGGAGGAGAAGTGGTCGGAAAGCTCCTTCCAGAGAAGAGTACAGCTAGTCATGAGAGAGGTTTGCCTCTGGAAATCGTCGAAGCTAGGCTGAGCCAACTCGGTCAACTCGCCGGGATCGGGGATGGACCCCATGGTGGGCGTTACTGTACGTCCGTAGTCAGTAGTTGAGAGAAGAGGAGGAAAAAGAAACCCTAGAAATGGTGAAAGAAAGAAAGAAGAAGATGGAAGTGGGAATTAAGGAGAGAGGTAAGGTAAGGTAAAGCTAAATGAGGATTGAGGAGGGAGAAGCTGACGTGGACGGGGCAAGTGGGGACACGTGTGATGGCGTCCGAAGAAGGTGGTTGAGGGGGCGGTGCTAAAATGCGCAAGGAGTGCGCAGGAAGAGAGAACCTTACCTACTACAACTGTGAAGGGGTGAGCAAACCAACCCGCCAACCCGCGAGCCCGCAAAAACTAACCCAACCCGCAGCTATGGGTTGGGTTGGTTCGGGTTCGCGGGTTGGTTTGGGTTTAAAATTCTTAACCCGCACACTTGCGGGTTGGGTTGCGGGTTTGGAGTTTTTCAACCCAACCCAACCCGCGAGCCCGCATATAATTTTTTTTTATTTTTAAATTTATTTTTTATAAATATTTATATATTTTTATATAAATTTTGTATGTTTTCTTATGTATTTATACTATTAGTTCTTTATAAATAAGATATTTTGATTTTAAAATTTACATAATTACATATATGTATTACATTTACATACTTTATAGAATATATTTTAATTGATTTATATTTATATATATAAAATCTATGTTTTTTAACATTTTTTATGTGTAAGTTTTTTTATTCACTACCCATAAATTTATAATATTTTTTTTAATGAAAATTATAAAAAAAAAATTACAAACTCAACCCGCGGGTTCAACCCAACCCAACCCGCAACTCTGCGGGTTGGGTTGGTTCGGGTTGAGTTTTAAAAATCATAAAACCCAACCCAACCCAACCCGCAGATTGATGTGCGGGTTGGGCTGGGATTTCCCCTCAACCCGCCCCAACCCAACCCGTGCTCACCCCTCTGTGAAGTAATGGCTAGAGCTAGAGCTAACTAGGAGTAGTAACTAGTAGTAGGGATGGGGATGAGAGAGTGTGTCTGTGCAAGTAAAATAAAAGAAGAGGAAACCTACTATTTGGTCTTTCATTTTTTACAATTTTAACTATTTGGTCCTTACATTTTCAAAATAGATTATTTGGTCCCTCAAAAATTAGAAATGTCAACTCTTTAGTTCGTGTAACCTATCTCCGTTACTAACATTGATGACTTGACCGTCAATTGCACATGTAACACGTTAAATGCTACATATTTAACTATTTAGGACTACCTAGGGTTTGAGATTTGGGAATGATTCAATAGTTTATGCCTTATGGAAGCTTCATGTTTAATACAAATATTTGAGCCTGACTCAACTTTAGGCTTCTTTAATTGTGTTTGTTGGTCCGGTTTGGTTAGTTTAGTTGATTAGAATGCCGAAGTGGCATTTAACAGTACTATGTAAGCATTTAACGTCTGATAGTTGACGATTATGATAAATGAAGGACTAAATAGTTGACATTTCTAATTTTTTAAGAATCAAATAGTCTATTTCGAAAATGCAAGAATCAAATAGTTGAAACTCTGAAAAATAATGGACCAAATAATAAGTTTCCTCGATAAAGAAAGAAGGAGTTGGTGGCGCAGGATAAGGGTAAGGGAAAGGAAGAAGGGAATGTTTGGATGGTAGTAAACTGTGGAGTGAACTTTCCCGGAAATCGAAGTTAGATCAGAAAAAAAGCAAAGAGGATGTGTGGGACAGATTGAGTGACCACCACATGGGATGCGTCAGACATGGTAAAGAAATTGCCGGGTGCATCCAAACCAAACCTCACATTTCTAACTTAATTAATGTAATAATCTAACTCTCTTCCTCTAACTACGTACACTTCACCCTCTAAATATTCATTTATCTCTCAATTATTTTAAATTTACTTGTTTTACTCTTTAAAGATAAACTCAACAAAATTCAACCACCTAGAAAATAAAAAGGTTTCGACACCCAATCATGTTTTAAGATATGGGCATATTGAAATGATTAATACATTTTAATTATATAATTAATAAATATTGGGGTAGGTGTCTGCAAAGGACAGAGGACTACAGGCATGCGCACCAAGTACAAACCACAACTATACAAATGATGTATAAAATATAAAAATATAAAAATATAATATAAGAAAACGTTAAATCAACTTTAAGATTTATATATAATTATCTTTAAAATAAAATATAGAATGTTAAGATAAAAACTTTTATTACAAACAATTCATTCTTATCATTAAGTTAAAATTCAAGATTTGTGTTTTTATGTTTAAACACAAAATGTAATAAATGCCGTTGACAAAGAAAGAGAGAATTATCTAGTGCAGAATCCAAAAATATATATAAAAAATTTAAAAAATAGTAACTGTAATACCTGAGACGTTAATGTCTACTTCTCATGTAACAGGGTCGCAAATCGCAATCACCTTCGCCACTCTACACGTATACATTCCCTTATCCCTGATATCACAGTCATCTCAATCATATTTGTGTATATATTAATATTAATTTAGACATTCATGTCCATGAAAATTTCATAAGATGATGTAATAAATCCTTTTCTATTTTTTTTAAATGTACTTTTTCTCCTCATTTTCTTTATCTGCTCAAAATTCTAGGACATCGTTTAAATTATTTTTTAAGTAGCAACACAAAAAATCCTTCTCACACTTATTTCAGTTCTTACGTACAATGAAAGATATATACAAGGAATATTCCTCCCTCCCAATTCCCAAAGAATTTCGTTAGAATCTTTGTCACATTACAAATTCTAGCTAGCTTCTCTACTCTCATGTAGATCTAAAATAAACGTTTATCATTGTTGATTAATAACGAACCCCAAAACACAAATTAATGAATTCACTAATCATCTCTAAAACATATACTTCTGTTCTAAAACGGGGAAGGTGGCACAAGCACAACAGCAAATATATAGTTATATTTTTGAATTGAAAACACTGTTTGACTGTTTCTCAAATTTGAAAATTTGCTTTCTTTCTCTGTCACAAAATTGGTATGAAAATAAAAATCCGGATGGATGGCGATAAAGCATAGGCCCGAATGGCAATAAATTCCACATGTGTGACTCTGAAGATTTAATGGGTAAGATACATATTAGTGCGTTCCAGGGTGTCAGATATATAGTGGAGAGGAAGTCAGATATCTCTGCCTAATGTACTAATAATATGTCAGGAAAGAGGATCAATATGGACAAACTAATAATATTTTTTAAAATTAAATAAAATTAGATCAAATTTAATTATCTCTATATACAAAAAAAAAACCCTACTTCGCCTCATTGAGATATTTTTAAAAAGTTATACATAAATTTTAAAACATGATCCAACAATAAAAAAATTGAATTTAGAAACTATGATTCTATAAATAAGAGTTTCTTAATTAGAACATTGACAAGGCAGGGTGGAAATATAGAAAAGAAAAGTAGTGACAGTACGTAAATGGTTTCATCATGATTTGGAACAGAATGCAATAATTGAGGCCAATATCTGCTAATGTGGCCATCCAGAAAACTAGTTGGATGATTTGTAATCTTGCCTAGGCCTAAGCCCACCTCCTCTTTAGTTGTGTCAATATCAAAAGCAGTCCCCAGATAGGCATACAAATACAATTCAATATGCAACAGTAACACCAAAACCCACAAGTCCTCTTCGTCTCTCTTCTCAATCTTCTTGAAGCCTCAAATTGGTTCCCCGCCAAATTCATTCAAAACAACCCCAATTCACCAATAATTTGACAAAATGCCACATATATCACTTCATTAATAAACTCATTTTACTTTTAAAACTTATGTCCTTGGCCGGCTTGGCTATTTTTCTTTATAGAGTCACATTAATATAAAGATATTGGCAGCAGGGGCGGAGGGAGGGGGGGGCCAGGGGTGGCCATGGCCCCCCCCAGATTTTTATAATATATACTTTTAGTATACAGAATAGTTATTTAACCATGACTTGGACCAAGTGGTCATGTGTTTGGCCCCTACCATTTTTTCCTTAGTGCAAGGCTGTGTGTTCGATCACTGTAAAATGCAATGTTTTCCAAGTAAAAAAACATTTGGCTTACAGATGCGTATTGGGCCATGAACCTTTGGCTTACTTTCTTAATATATATACACACGTTATGTATATGTATATGTAAAAAGTAAATTATATGCTATTATTTCTATCATTTTCTCAAAGTAAAAAAATTAAAAATATATTATAATATTTCTTATTTCTTAAACCCTAATCAATCTAAAAGTTTTAGTTTATTATTTTTTAGTAAAACATACATAAAGAAATATAAAAAATATAAATAATATCTTAGATAATATAATTTCTAAGATTCATCATTTTTTATTAATATTTTAATTAATTTAAATACTATTATCTCTCTAATTTTATTATTTCTTTACATTTTTATATGTTTCATATATTTTTTTATCCAAATTATACATTTTATCTTATAATATTGATAATATATAGAAAAAAAATAGGCCAAAATTCTATTTTGGTCCCTAATGTTTACCTAAAGTTCTATGTTGGTCCTTAATGATTTTTTGTCCTACTTAGGTCCTTAATATTTTCTAAAAATTTCGTAATTGGTCCCTAACTATTAAATATGGTCATGTTTCTCTCATTTCAAACCCGAACATTAGGGACCAAAATCAAACTTTAAATAAACATTAGGGACTAAAATAAATTTTAGCCAAAAAAAATTTTCGGCCCCCCTAACCTAAAATCCTGGCTCCGCCCCTGATTGGCAGTTGTATGAAATTATGCCTCATGAAGATTGGGTGGTACTAGTAGAGTCGGCTGAGTGTTTAGCAAAAGGCAAAAGCATGTCCAGTATTTTTAGAAAGGTTAATAAGATACCATAGCCGTGAATTACTGAAAATAGAAAAATCGTAGCTATTAAAACTATTAACTTTTTTAATAAAGCAGGTTAAAATGCATGTGATTTGAAAAATAATGACTTTGACAATTGGGCAAAACATCCTTTTGTGCCCCTAACGTTTGCAGTGATTTTCAGTTATGCCCCTAACGTTTCATTTTGTTCAAGCGTGCCCTCAATGTGAAACTAACGTTTCAATTATGCCCCCAATTTTGACTCAATGCTCATGTGACAATTTTTTTACTTATGTGTCATTTTTTTTGTCTGACGTGACATAATGACTGGACATTCATATTTTTTTTTTTTCCACCGTGGCATGATGACTGGATTTACATTTTTGAACATAAAAATTGAGTAAACTAGCAAATCAGTCCCTGGATTTACATTTTTCATCATATTCATTCATTTTAGTCCCAAATCCTCAAAATAAAATTGTAAAGTGTCTCAAAACTCTTCCAAACATTTCAATTTAGTCCTTAAAAATATTAAAAACTCTAAAACCTAAACCCCAAACTCTAAACCCTAAAACCCTAAACCCTAAAACTCTAACTCTAAACCTCTAGCCCTAAAACCTAAATTCCTAAATCCTCTAAAACTTAATTTTTTTTTAATATTCAAACCCCCTAATTTTTTTTATCCCAATCTCTAAACCCCCTAAATTTTATTTTAATCCCAATCTTTATCTTCATCTTGTCTTCTCCACCATATCACACAACGGCCATCACCATCTCCATCAACTACATCTCCATCTTCATCTTCTTCATATCACACCACAACCATCAACCCTAAATTGTTTCTATATTTCTCTAATTCAAAACCCACACCCAAATTTGAACCCTAAGTTCATCATCATCACCATCTTCTTCTTTTCCCTGAATTTTTTTTCTACAAAAAACTTTCATACCCATTTCTCAGATTCAAAACCCATCCTCTTCCGCCTCTTCCACTTCTTTATCTTCGTCTTTCGCCTCAGATTCAAAACCCATTTCTCGGCCACTTGTTTTTAAAGTCGGAGCGTCGAGCGACTTCCCAAATCGGCGAATTTGCTGTGATTTTCGTTTTCGTTTTCGTGATTTCCTGTGTGATGGCGGACGAATGGTGATGATGACGGACGATGATGGCAAACGGAGATCCTAGCGCACCCAACGAATGGATGAAGATGATGAATAGATCTCTCATTTTCCAGATTCCCAATTTTCTGGATAATCAATATTCCCATTCCTAAATTTTTCATTTTCCAGATCTCTCAAATTGATGAAGATGATGAATAGATGATGAATGTCTGGTAAAATAGAAATTTGGCAAAGATGGTGAAGGAATGGATGATGAATTGACGAAGATGAAGATGAAGATGAAGTTGAAGAAGATGAAGATAAAGATTAAAAAATTTTTTTAGGGGGTCTAGGGTTTAATAAAATAATTGTCAGGGACCGAATTGCAACTCAAAATTAAACCCACTAAATATGGGTTTAGGATTTAGGGTTTAGAGTTTTTAATATTTTTTAGGACTAAATTGGATAAAGATGAAGATGAAAAAAATTAAGTTTTAGGGGTTTAGGGTTTTTAATATTTTTAAGGACTAAATTGGAATGTTTGGAAGAGTTTTGAGACACTTTACAATTTTATTTTGAGGATTTGGGACTAAAAAGAATGAAGATAATGAAAAATGTAAATCCAGGGACTGATTTGCTAGTTTACTCAATTTTTATGTTAAAAAATGTAAATCCAGTCATCATGCCACGGTGAAAAAAAATATGAATGTCCAGTCATTATGCCACGTCAGACCAAAAAAATGACACATAAGTAAAAAAATTGCCACATGGGCATTGAGTCAAAATTGGTTAGTTTCACATTGAGGGCACGCTTGAACAAAATGAAACGTTAGGGGCATAACTGAAAATCACTGCAAACGTTAGGGGCACAAAAGGGTGTTTTGCCTTGAAAATTATTATTCTCTGTTTTTGTAATGAAAATGGCCATGAAACAAAAATATACTAATTCACCCCATATACTGTCAGTCATAACAATTTGAATTTTCTTTGTACTTCACCTATAATGCGGATCCAAATTGTAGTAAGCTGCAATGCTGCTTTGGTTGGTTGATATGGTATTGCGAGATTCAGAGGATAGAGGGAAGGAGTGTAATAGTGTATAATAATTTAGTATGGATTTGTTCAATACCGTTGGATTGAGCTGGAGAAAACTCATTATTGCATTACGTTAAAGAATTTTTTTTTTTACTTTGGTTGCTTGAAAATACGACACTATTTTAGCTACAAGAAAAATAGACGAGACAAGAAATTCATATTCATTAAAGTAGAAACAAGTGACTCCATTAATGATATTATAAGTCACATCTACTGGTATTGTAAGAGAATGTTGATAAAGCAAACACTCAAACCAACAATAATAAACAATGGAATGGTGTAGTAGACAAATAGAGATGCTGTGCCTGTGAAGTGTAAGCCCCACTAAACCATAAGAATCGCCAAGGAAAACTGAAACGGTAAAACTTGACAGTCCATGAGAAGTTGAGAATAGTATGGGAATAAAACAAAACTCAACGTTTTTTAGAAACACCAACAGTCTTGCCTCTGCGTCCTGTGGTCTTGGTGTGCTGTCCACGTACTCTAAGACCCCAGTAATGTCTCAAACCACGATGGTTTCTGTAATGAACAAACCATGTTATATTCATGACAACGGACACATCAAAAGAATCTAGATAAGAATGGAAGTAAAGGGCATATCCTGAAGGATTAGGTTTCACAACAACGAATGCAAAAGCTAGAAAAAGACCTGCAGAATCAGTTATGGACCAAAGCTAAGAATACAATGACAATTTGACAAACCTGATCTTCTTCAAACGCTCAAGATCATCCCTCAGTTTCATGTCCAATGCGTTGGAAACAACCTGAGAATATTTGCCATCCTTGTAATCCTTCTTCCTGTTGAGGAACCAGTCAGGGATCTTGAATTGGCGTGGATTTGCAACAATCACCATCAGTTGATCAAGCTCAGCAGCTGATAGTTCACCAGCTCTGTAACAATCCATTTGGAATAATTGAATTAGATTAAAGCAACAGTTTCGAATTCCTAAAGCACATCAAACTTCAGTGAGAGAGTCCACCATATGTCAACACATTGAAACTGAAGGCATTCCTATTATGCTTGATTGCTTACGAGAACCAACTTTTGAATAAAGAGTCGTGCATTGTAGTTTTTTTTAGTTAATTCGCCGCAAGAAATAGTTTTAGTGCTTAAACTATTTTGCAAATGCCTAGTCTATTCGATTTTTCCATATCCACATGAATGACACGCTAAAATTCCAAAATTTACTGAGGCATTTTTTTGTTGGAAAATAGTTAGTAATTAAAGTCCCACATTGGATAAGTTGAAGGGTTGAGAAAAGGACTCATATGTGAAGAGTCATAAGCATTCACATATTGATGGTCATAAACAGTTTTGTGTATTTGAAGGGTTATAACTCTTCATATATGGATGGTCGTAATTGAAAGGTCATGAATGTTGAATCATGACAAGTTATGACCAACCATTAAGGTTGGACATGAAAAGATATAAGTGTAGGAATCTGAAAGATTGTACCTTTTCAGTTTTTCCTATATAAATAGGACATCTTCTCTCAAACAGAATAACAACCAAGAGATTTAATCTTCAACTTTTCCTTCCTAAATTGTGTTCAAAAGATATTATAGTTTTGCTGGCTATAATATCGTGATTTGTAAAATCCTAGAGGAAATCTGTCATAAAACCCAGCAGCAAACGAATAGTGGGGGCTTAATTTCCTTAATGAAATATCACACTATCAAAGCCTATACTATATTTCTAACCTTTTTTTTAAAAGGTCCAAAACATTCTTCTATGATTCAAAAGAAAGCAGAATAGAGACAAAGGGGATGAACAAGTCAGGAATTTCACGCCTTCAAGAAAACAGAACAGTTTTAGCCCATTAATTTTACTCATCACAATCGTTCATCTTCGAGCAATATCTAAACCGAACCCTAACAAATATGAAGGGGGGAAAGAAGAGGTGAGAGGAATAGAAGGGACCTTTTGTTCATGTCAACGTCGGCTTTCTTGCAGACAATGTTGGCGAAACGGCGACCAATACCCTTGATGGAGGTAAGGGCAAACATGATCTTCTGCTTGCCATCGACGTTCGTGTTCAGTACACGAAGAATGTGTTGGAAATCTTCATTCGCCACCAGAGACTGCAACACAATAACAACAAAAACCCAAAATCGTCATTCAAAGAGTTGAATAACAAACGTATTCACAACATTGGGTGAATCATTGCAAGTGCAAGTTGACTCACCATGATTGAAGTCTCTCCGTGCCTCCTCACTCTGCGCTTTCTGGTGAGTAGACGAAAGCGGAAGAGAAGTAAGTAGCCGTGAAGATTCAGCCTTTAAAGGAACCAAAACCCTAGAGAAGACGTTGATATTGAGTTGACCGAACCGGACACGGGTATTAAATAGTAGAGTAAACTAATAATTTGGTCCCTAAAAGATCACTGAGCTGACAATTCGGTCCCTGAATGATTGAAATGTACAATTTAGTCCCCGAAAGATCAAATAGTCCTTTTTATGGACTAAATAGTATACCGTTTTAATCTTTTAGGGATTGAAAAGTACACGTTTTGATCTTTCAAGAACTAAATTGTACATTTCAATCTTCTAGAGACCGAGTTGTCAGCTTGGTGATCTTTCAGGGACCAAATTATGAATTTACTCTAAATAGTATTTAAAAAGAGTAAACTAACAATTTGGTCCCTTAAAGATCACCGAGCTAACAACTCGGTCCCTGAAAGATTAAAATGTATAATTTAATCCCTGAAAGATCAAAATAGACTAATTAGTCCTTTTTATGGACCGAATAGTATATCTTTTTAATCTTTTAGGGACTAAAAAGTATACCGTTTTGATTTTTCAGGAACTAAATTGTACATTTCAATCTTTTAAGGACTGAGTTGTCAACTCGACGATCTTTCAGGACCAAATTGTTCGGTTACTCATTTAAAAAACATACGGGTAACTTTTGTAAAAAATGAAAAATTTGGGTACGAGAACTATCATTTAGAACTTTGGTGTATTGACAATCTTACCCCCAATCTCTCTGAAAGTGAAGAAGCTCTCGTTCCTCTGGATAGAACTCCAATTTATATGAGCCTCCAAAATCGTCATAAGCAGAAGAAGCTTAGTTAAAACCGATTTCTTGGGAGCATGTGGCCGTGAGCTTCTCAGGTAAGCATATCAGTCGCTTCCGAACGCTAAGTTTCTTCTTTAACTTTCCGTCTACTAAATGCTGAGATGATTCTTGTTAACTTTATACCCTCTTTCAGCCATTAAATTATGAAAAATGATTGAATATTTTGAATTCAAACATCGATTGTGATATGTGGCTTAACTTTGATTTATTTTGCTTCACTGCCACCGCATGGAAGGGGTGGCAGCTTAGTAAGATGTTTCTAAAGTGCATTATTTTTGTCCACTCGTTTGTTCGTTTATGGTTCTGAGATAAATTGCGCACATAAATTCCATGGTCAATGGAACTTGAGTTACTTAGCTATTCTTTTTCTGGTTTGCCCTCATCCTTCCCTTCCATTAGTAGTAATTCCAAAATGACATTGTAATTATAGCTGGCTTTCATAGTTTGAGTGCCTAATTTGAGTTCATTATTCTCTAAGACATCAATTAACCAAAATCAGCTGGATTTTGCTGCTCTCTTACTGTTTATGGTATGCTGACTTGAGTCAGTATTCATACTTACAACTTACAAGTACTCATCTTTGCAGAAGTCAATTCCCGTATTCTGTTTCTCTTTGAGCTGCTTCTGAAATGCACTGCATTACGTCTTAAAAATAATCTTATGCATAACCGCTTAACATCTCAGAATGGCAGGGAATTCTGTAGTTCCTCTCTGACCAGATTACTTTATTTATTTGGATCTAAGTTCAAACTATGTTCTTGCTTATAGACGGTTTAATTCCTCCCTTTTAGAAAATCTGTCTTGCATATTTTCCTTTATCATTTTACTATTTTAGGATGCAAGTTATCAAAGGGAAGATCATATGGGATCCTCCCGAGATTTTATTTATGATATACTCTGTTAAGTTCCTCTTACTCACAGGTGGAGGGTAAATCTTTTTGTTAGTAAGGTCTTTCTGGTGTCCTATGTTGTTTCTTCTTGGTACATTTTAGTTTTGATGGCCCTTGCAAGCGTCCCTTTGAGCAGCTTTGGAGAAACAACAAGAATGCGGAGCTTACAGTGTGATTAGTCATAAAAGTAACAAGAGAATAATTACTAGTTTCATTGTCATGAAGGTGTAATGCTGTACTTTATATGCGAGATTGAAGAAACTGGTGTTGCTTTGTGGACTCGGTGAACATAGCTCAGCATTTTTGAGATTCATAAGAGACGATGCCAGTTTTTGTAGCAACAAATATGTGCTCCACTATAAGTACCACAACTAAAGGAATCAAAAGATTTCACAGTGAGGGTATGTAAATGAAATTAACTTCTTAGTCTTGTACATTTGGTTTACTTATATGGGCTACTCATATTTTGTAGATCAATTAACTTCTTACTCTTATACTTGCATCTTCAGCATATTGATCATAAAGAAATATGATGAACTCCTGATTTAGATAATCCAAGTAACAGTTTTGTCCTTGACCGCTTCTGCTATATAACAGATAAACTGCAATCCAGGTCTAATGTTGAAATACCCTTTGCCAAAGCTTCATGGAGTCGCAGGCATGCTTTAGTAAGTGTAGGCACTTCTTTGGTTACCATGACTTTCTGTTATGGATTGTCACCGTTACTGGTATGGGCTGAAGAGAAGGGAACAGCCAAAGAGGAAGATGATAAAGGGCTTGTTGATGCCATCACATCATTATTTGATCCTAATGAGAAAACAAAGTCAGGGAAGGTGTTGCCCAAGGCTTACTTAAAGTCAGCAAGGGAGGTAGTGAAAACACTGCGTGAATCATTAAATGAAGACCCTAAGGATAATGCCAAATTTAGAAGAACAGCAGATGCAGCCAAGGAATCAATTCGGGACTATTTGGGCAACTGGAGGGGCCAACAGGCTATTGTTCAAGAAGTACGTATTTTCAAATATTAGATTTATGTTTCGAGAAAATAGCATATATATTCATTTATAATTAATTTGTTTCACTTAGATTTTTTAGTACTTAATTTGCTTATATGTTGTTGTCATGTCACCGACATGTAGTGAAATTAAATGCTTTGAATATTATGTATTTTCACTGCAAATCACTGTATGACAAACGTAAGATGGTCCTTTGCATGGGTTACTTGCAGGAATCGTATGTTGAGTTAGAAAAGGCGATCAGATCTTTGGCTAACTTCTACTCAAAGGCAGGACCATCGGCCCCATTACCCGAAGAAGTCAAGTCTGAAATATTGGATGATCTAAATACTGCTGAACAATTTTTGTAGATCTTCTTCCCTAAGGTTTTGTAGAAATCACAGTTCAAAACCCTTGGATAGCAGATGGCATCCTGAGTGCATTTATCCTCCATCAAAATTAAAATTTTAAATCCAAAAAATGTATTAAAATATCTACTGCTATCATCAAATGTTTTGTTATACAAGCAAAAAAAAAGTAAGGATGGGAGACTTGGATGTAATTGCTATTGTCTCAAAAACAGAAAGAAGTCGAAGTAAAAGAACGTGAAGTGTCAGCTCATTATTTTTCCACCCACTTAAATCCACATTCATCTAGCTGGAAATAGAACATATCAATCTATAAACTTTATCAAACAAATTCATTATAGGCTTACATATAGAACATGCCAAATATAAATCGGATAAAATGAATAAAATGTGTCTATACCTGTCATTTTTTAATTGGGTCTAACTAATTTTTTTTTCATAACATTAATAGACAAATTAATCATCGACAGTGGGTTAGGTCCCAACAAATAACAATGATAATTTATAAAGAATGAAGAACTAAATAATACTGCAATATAATAATTTTATTGTTAGTATGCTAGGTGTAAAACAGGCTATTATTGTTTAACTATTATCACAAGGCATATAAACACTCGTGGAGAACCACTGATACTGGCAGCTCAATCCAATTATGCATACTGGCCAAAGATATCAAATCAACTACGCGACAGAACTCCTTTTGAACTGCACATACAAAATGGTGCAAAAGATTATAAGTTCTTCATGCAATGTAAACAAAAGAATCGATCACTTCACACATATTCCAAGGATATGAAAACAAAAGCAAAAAGTAAACAATATACTGATTATGCGGACGAACCTAAGTCAATAAGCTAATATACGATTTTCAAAAGACAACGTTTCATGGTATAGCTAGAAAATTTTTGTTACATCTGTTGAATCCTGATATTTCTATTGATAAATAATAAACGAGAGTTGCAGTTTTCATCTCATGATGAAAGTGTATGGGAAACTTTAAACATGAGAATTCTTTATTTAATTGTTTTAAGAAGTAAATATTAACATGAGAAATACAAGGAATTAAACATTTGGTCTCAGGGCAAGAGATCATTATGGCTCACGGAATAGAAAATACAGTAAATCATTTGTACTTGAGTAGATAATAGAGTTGTTGTGTTGTATGTTTGTTTGTATGTTTGGAAGCACAGTGTACACAGAGGATGAGAATTAAGAAGAAGAAGAAGGTACCAGCATTCGAACCCGTGCCCTTATAGGTCCAATTTGAGCATTGAACCATAGAGGCACGGGTTAGCTAGTGAGTAGATAATATAGTTAACATAATCGAATTCTCCACATTTTTAGCATAACAGTCAAACCAGAGTTTCAAAGATACCAGACCTTGGCACAGTCCCATGACGGCGTAGATCATGCTCTGTTGCTTGTCGAAGAGCCCTAGCAAAAGCTTTGAAGGTTGCCTCAATAATATGATGAGAATTTTTTCCAGCCAGCTGTGTAAGAAAATTCATTGGTTCAACTAGAAGTTTTTAAGATTGGAATAAAAATATAAAGTTTCTAGTCAAATGAAATATGCAGAAAGCAGGCATAGCGATTAGTGATCATAAAATCAGAAAAGAAAAAAAAATTGAAATACGAATACATCTATAGAATACTGAAAATGACATCTCTTTTTGCGCATCTATGGTATTAAATGTGTATCTTCATGACAATGCAGTAGATATATACTTACAATGGCCAAAACAGAATATTAAAATCTATATTCTATATTAATACCTGTCGAATGTGAAGTGTCATACCAGAGGTATTCACTAAAGACTGAAAAAAATGCTCCACCAACTACAAATTAATTTGTCCAGAGAATTCATCAGTAATTGATAAGATCAAAACACAGATATAACATCATAGCTAGTTTGATTAACACAGTTCAAAAATTTCAGTCAAATGTCAATTTGAAGCTATACAGTTGAATGATACATGGAAAGGGGGAAAAAAATCTTAAATATGAAGTACTAAAAGAGGTATGCACTACCTGAGTGTCATATGTTCCAACCCTTTGAGTGGGTATGTCCAAATTATAACTTAGATGTGGTCGCCCAGATAAATCCTGGAAAAAGATTAGGGCAATTGCCCGAGTGAACCATAGATTAAATTTATAAGGCAAGAAAAAAAACAGCTTGTAAGATTAAATGCAATAGCCTTGCATACAAGTTTAACTGGAGTTCATGAATAATTCTCTGAAACCAGAGCTCATGGTGCTCCTACTGTTTCACAGTATCTGAACCTTAAGTCATCGGAACTCCTTGATAAACATTGTTCTACGTGCAAATATATGATTATTAAAATTGTAGATGTTTTGCTGCGGTCACGACATTGATTCAAAGTTGTGACAGCCCATTTAACATATTGGTGCCAGAAGACACTACTTCACACTTTTTTACTCCCTTCGTATATATTAGTTTAACTTAAACCTTTAGCTAATCATAATTTTTCTTTTCCACAAATAATAAACAACTTACCAGGGAAACATGTACTAATGCTTCATCAAGTGGAGCAGAGAAGTCACCAAACCGGTAAATACCTTTCCTATCTCCAAGAGCCTGCAGTAAAGCCTGCAGATGAAGTAACACAAACCTGTTAGTTTGAATAAGATGGCAGATGAACATGGATTCAAAAAGTCAGGTATTTCAAATGTCCGATGTTTTAATATCAAAATAAGCACTATAAATGAAAAATTGTTACAATCGTTGCCAACAAGTTGATGCCAGTGTGCATGGCAAGGATAAAGTAAAGTGTAAAGATTTAATGTAAGATAAAGAACTTATAAGATCTTGATTATAAGATAAAGAAAATTGGAGTTTTAGAAAGCAGGCATACTACATAAGTGAATAAATTATATCATGCAGCTGTTGGCAGTACCGTTCCAATGGCAAGTGCAACATCTTCATTCGTGTGATGATCATCAATGTGGATGTCACCGGTTGCCCTCACGTGCACATCAAACAGCCCGTGTGATGCAAGTTGCTGAACAATCAATCACAAGCAAGTTCAATTTCCAAACAATTTTGAGCATCAACCAGTTTGTGATTTCATAACAGCCATTAACTTTTGTTTTCAATTTAGAAATCAGAAGAAAAATTCTTCATTATATCAGATTCTGACAGAATAAGATTTTTCCAATTGGACGCATTCTTCTCCATACACCTCCTTTATACATACCATATTTAGCCTTCAATTCCCTATTATAGACCTTCAAACTCTCTAAATGTATTGTTAGGCAAACTCAGCAGGATGTCACACGCTATAATTTTGGACGCATTTTACTATGCTAACATCTAGCGGAAATACGAAAAACGAACTACTTGTATACTTTTAAACACAAACTTTACTTTCTGGATTGCTCATGGCGCTGGAAATTAAAGCGCGATTATGAAGTAGGACTTTTTTTTTAGAAGTGATTTTTTTTAGGGTGATTAGAATTTGAGTCGATCTTGTGAGGCAGCTAAAAGCAACTGTATTCCTGCACTTTTCTTACTTGAAAGGAATAAAAGAGATGAGAAGAAGGGGGGACGAAAAGCATTAAGCAGAAGCAAAATAAACTATAACTGAGTCGAAATTACTAACATCTAGCATATGATCAAGGAAGGGAATTCCTGTACTACTATCAGCAACCCCAGTACCATCCAAGTTTATTTTGACCGATACATTGGTTTCCTTGGTCACCCTTTTCACCTCTCCAATTCTAGTTCCTGAGCATGACCAAACCCAAAATCATCGGTATGTCCCAAAAAGTCCAGCAACTGAAATCATTTAGAGGAAAGACAGAGTAAGGAACAGACCTGAATCATCAGCAGGTGAAGTTGTTATTGTCGAACCATTGTCTTCCACCAAGGCAGAAGAGGAGATAGTTCTGAGAGGATTCATTCGGATGAGATTGCGGTGATTTACTGAAGAGACGGAGGGATGGAAACACGTGGGAATCGGATTAAGGGGTCTCTGAGAAACCCAAACCCTAGATTTGAGCAAAGACGAAGGCCATTTTGGAAGGCAAGGAGGTGCTGTCAACTCCATTCAGTTCGTGGCGCAAGCTTCCCGCACTGCCGTCGCAATGAAAAAGAAGAGGGCAAGGCGATCAAAATATCTTTTTTTTTTTTGGAAAATATACCAATTTCGTCCCCAAACATTATATTCAATTTCGTTTTTAATATTTTTTTTTCAGTCAATTTTATTCTCAATATTTCACATTTCTGTCAATTTTATCATTTGTTCTTATTTTACCCAAATATTAATGATAAAATCTACCTGACTAATGATATATAATGTAAAATTGATAGTAAAAGAAACTCAAATTTTAACTCAGATTAAAAATAGGATGTTGCATGTCGTTAATTTTATTGAACGAAGTTAAAGTTAAAATTGATAGAAAAAAAGATTAAGGACGAAATTGACGATGCAAAGTTTGAGAACATTAGTGTTTTGCTTCTTTCTTTCTTTTTACCTCCCCTAACCCTCAGCCGATGATAGCTAAGGGCTAATTCCTAACAAAATTATCTATTATTTTTTACAAAACAAAACTTCGTCTTTTTTCATTAAATGGTAGAGGCAACTTAACAAAATTTGATGTCATTATTAAGTGTTTTGTTGTTCTTGAAACATGACATAATAAACTGCAAAATATTACGATGTCGCTATTGCTTCAAATAACATATTGATTATTCAAAGCATATTTCAGTGATGAATAAATAATTAATTGTTGCATAATCTACATCATTATTTAATTCAAAGAGGGAGAACCAAAAAGAGAAAAATCATTTAAAAAATATAAGAGAACAAAATATCACGAAGGCCATGCAATGAAATATAACCTTGTTTCCTGTTTCTAATTGCATGATTTTTGCATGCATAAAACAGCCTAAAGAAACCTGAACCTCCAGAGAGTACACAAGAACAATGGAACAAAAACAGTGTTACCCTACAAAGTGACAACAAATGTATAAGAATATTATTTGAGATAGCATCTGTTGCCGTTTTAGCTAAAGCATTACCTTAATTACAGTGGAAAAAGAGAAATAAAGTCAAAACCTCACCAAATGATATGCCTGAACAGGATAGCATATTACATTTCAGTAACTCCACCATTTGATCATCTTAATTCTCTATATATGACCCAGATCTTGTGCCAAAAGCAATATTGTGGCTTTCTGGCTGACACAACAAAGACATGAAATGAAGTTAACTTGGAACCTTAAAAAAAAAAATTAACACATATCGAGGATGCAAGGGACCAATTAATAATTCCCTCGAGATCAATAATATTTATTCATATTTTCCAGACCAGAGCATGCAGCGAAAGCTACAAAGCCTAAAAATTGATTGCGTATAAGGCATTGTAGCTTCGAAAGAAAATTGGTGAGCGTCTCATGAGCAGTATTAAGTATGCATTAGACTTGACCGTTCTCTTATTCTGAATCGGTTTCAGAACTATCAGTGGATGCATTCAGGCCACTTTCATCAGAATCAGAATCAGACTGCATTACATTTGAACCAACCTCTGTGCCCACATATAAGCTTCTTTCTCCTTCATATGCAGCTTCACCGTTCAAATTAGATCCCACAAGCAAGGAACTTGCATCAGCATGATGAAGAGAAGAACCAGAAACATCTAGCTTTTCATTGATCCCCTTGGTAATATTCTCTTCAGACAGCCCTTCTGAAGGAACAGCTTCAAGAACCTCATGGGCATCAATCATATCAACCTCTTTAGAAGACATTGCATTATGCACCAGTTCAGAGCCTATGACTGGAACACTCTCAAGCTCTGATGAATCAAAATTTACATTAGTCGGAGAGCGACATTTCCAGTCAGAAACAGGTTCAACCGGATTTTCTGCTGAAGTTTCCTGATCCAAAGCTGGATTTTCAAGGGAATCAGGAGCATCTAATGGATGAGTAGTTGCAGTAGATGTGTCGTTCAGTGAAATTTCTTGACATTTGGGAGAAGGATGCAAAATTTCTTTAACAGGAGATGTAGACATTACTTTATTTTCAATCTCCATAGCACCATGACTTGAACTGGGAGAAACACATTTATCTAAAGATGATTCAGCCATGCTGTCCCCCAAATGAGATTTGGAACATACAGTCCTGTCAACCAAATCTTGATTATTAAGTTCTTGGGAAGCATCAGCTGTCTCATTTGCAGGATTCGAATCTGCATCATCGCTTCCATGAGGATCTTGCTCTGAGGAATCCATATTGGGCTTAATAGAAACCTTGTCTTGCTTGTCCTTTTGTTCAGCACCTGCTGTAATAATAGAAATGTGAAAATTAAGCAATAGGGAAAATAACTAGTTCAAATTTGAAAAAAGAATGATACAACATCAAAACCTGGGGTGGTCGTTTTCCCTTCAAGTTTTTCTTGCTTCACTAGCAGTTTCTGCAACATATCTATACCGGGGAAGACCAACATATTCAATGACCTCATATCTTGCCTTAAAGATTCCTCAAGTGGCGTGAAACCAAAAACTGTTGTCCATGTATGCACGAGTTCAGCAATTGCAGGAATAACCAGTTTCTCAACCTTCAGAGAGCATAGAGCCTTCCAAAAAACACAAAAGTAAGAAAAATTATAGACATCCAAGGATGCAAGTGACAAAGCAAAGGACTTCCAAAAATTTTGTATCAACACAAGAGGCAAACAAAATCATCAAGAACCAAGCTTCAAAGGTTTACCGATTCAATGGCAGAGAAAAGGCGACGGCACATCCCCTGGCGCCTATATATATGCCGAGTTCCAATGAAAGGCATCTCGGCAAACTTCGTCCCATGGAACCTAACACAAGACAATGCTGGTGAGATAATATCCATCTATTGACAATATGCCATTAAATAGGAGCACCATAAATACACTATAAAGTAAGGCAATAAAAATGAGGTGGTGGTGAAAACATGTCAGTACTGTAGCCTTCCAGAAGAGACACAAACTGCTCAAAATAAAAACACCAAATTCAGTATCTAATAGCTTTAAAACTCAGCAACGTGCTGATAGAATTGAGGACCAGGACAATTTGGTTTAATTGAAGTTGTTATCCAAATAAGCACTTGGTATTGATAAGTAACTATCATCTCTTGATAAACATGCTTTTGTTCCAAGATACGAATGAAAGATTTTTATGCTAAACAAGTAAAGCTGACTTTCTTTTCTTCCATAAGTGAAGGAAAAAAGTTTTTAAAAGAAAATCTAAAGTTGGTATCTTTCTCATGTCTCTCTGTTAGAACCCTCTATATATTCACCACCAAAATGAAGATAAAACTCACTCTTAGAGAGAGTAAGCTGATACAAGTAGTACTAAATGCAGAAAAACTCTCACACTAAGCTGCCAAGTTCTCTCCCAAACCTTTCCCTAATATCTTTCCCTCCCCTTTTTTCCACCAAGACACTTTACATATATATATCAACCAACCCACACTAATTCCTCCTCTCTCTCTCTCTCTCTCTCTCTCTCTCCTCTAGAAACCTTTGTCTTTTCTGCAATAGGCCCAACTTCTGCAGGTCCAGCCCATTCCTTCTCTTCTTTACCTCTGATTTTGCATACTATAACTATATTACTTACTATGGGTCCATCACTCTCACAATTCCTCATTGCCGGAATCAAGTACAAAGGCATTTATTGGGAAGTGAGTAAAGCATAAGGGGCGGCCACTAAATTGAAATTAAATTATTGTTTCCATATTTTTTTCTTAGTTTTCCTGCTCTTCTGCCTGGCAATGTAGGAAGTGTTGACTCTTCATTCAATTACAGAGGGCAAAATAGTCTCCACCACAACTTTTAATTATTTACTTTCCTCTTCTCGATACTAGAATACAAATTCACTGGATGACTAAGGCTCCATGAAACACCACTAAGAAAAGAATTTGACGAAGTCTAAGGAATAATACCTTATAGATGCTGCAGAAACTATATCATCACCCCGCTCCAAAACAGCTGTGTAAAAACCACTGTAGTTCAGACGACTGAAGTTCGACCTGAAAAAAAAGATAGCACAAAAACCTGTAAAGGCTAAAAATTACGAATCTCTTATACAAAACAAATAAAAATAGTATACATGGTCTCAAAATTATCAAATCAGCATCACCATGAGACGTCGTACCAGGAAACATAATTTTATAGCCACAAAAAAATGCTAACTAAGCAATTGGATGAGGTAGAAAGGAAATTATAGATATCTCCATGTGGAAGCTTCGTAGTGTGTGCTATCTCCAAATACATACTAGCATATCAGTGTCTTGAGCCAGTTCAAATATAGTTTTGCAAACCTACTGGTCAGTGGCATATAATCCAGCTAATAAGGACTCAATACCAGACACAGTTAACTTAAGAGGCCATTGCAAAAGGATACATAGCTTCCTAATTCCTATGCAGATCCATAAAGCACAACTCATGCAAACAACTCCATGACCAATTACTAAAATTTGGGTATCTTTAGAGCTACTGCTATAGGCACTTGGTAAAATCAAGTTTATGAACAAATAAATCCCTTCCATTCCTACATAAAATAAACTCAGTCTACTTCATAAAGTTTATCGGACAACCTTACAAGTTACAAGATAAAAAAGAAAATAAACAAACATCCATCAGTTTGCTGTAATAAAATGCTGAAAATCATAACATACAAAAACAAAATGGAGCAATGTCCCCCAAAAAATAAATCAGAACCAAGCATTCATTCATTGTAATCCAGTAAAAAGGTGCCACATGCATAAAAAAGAATACCCTTCATCCGTAATGTTTGTCACTAGTGCTTACCCACTATTATAAAGAACATTGTGAATTAAACTGATACCACTCCTCCGGTCAACAACAGGTAAAAAGCACTCATCCATCACAGTCAGTGCAACAGCTAGCTTAGAATTACATTCTACCCTTTGAGAAATCCCTCTAGCAGCTGCTTCAGACTCTTCATCGGTTCTATGAATGAGAGACCACGAAAATCCTGCTTCTAGTTCATGCTTGGTACCAAGGTACTTCTTCAAGTGCTCAAAAAGCTGTGGATGCATTAATAACATAATTCAACACCATGCATTCGTGAGAAAACCTACAAGACTTCACTTCTTAATTGCTGCCTCTCCTTTGTTATTTTTCCTCTTAACAAATTTATAATACAGCAACAATTTACAATTCATTTTTTTTAAAAGAAAAAAATGGACGAAGAAGCACCCCTTTATAAGAAGCTTCTGATTAAACTCAGATAAGCTCATACCAACTTATTGAAAGGAGCAATTTTGGTGAGGGAAATATGAAATATCACATGAGCAACTTCTAGAGAAACATTTTCTAAACATAACTTCTACCCTTCATGATCAACATTAGCTTTTATTTTAAATGTCCACAACAATGAACGGAAACATATTCAAACTAATACCACAAGTGTGTAATTATGGAAAAAACCAATTTGATCAAAATATGGGCCCATTTGTATTAGCTTCTGCTACTAGCTTCCAGTCAAATGTTATTGTGAAATAGTATTGCCAAGTACTTTTTCAATAGTAGGGGAGAAAATTTTGGTGTTTGGGTAATTTGTTGCCAAGTACTTTCAATTGTGATTAGGGTTTGACAAATTGATGGCAAAGTGATTACAAGATGTGAAATTATTGAAAGGGGTATGTAATCATTAACGTAAGTAAATAGAGTTCTAGGTAATTGATTTGTTTTTATGGAGTTAAAAGCGGAATAATAGAACTGAATTTCTCTAGAAGCTTTTGGCTAAATGGAAACCTGTCTGGGTTAATTTTTAATCAAATGACTTTTTTACAAATGAAGTTTTTAGAATTTTGACCTGTTTGACCCAAATATATTAAATGCACTTCAAATTAAGCTGAAACGCCAAATAACAATAATTTAGTGAATAATGTTATGTTATCCACTATCTATACTTCAATACTAACCCATCTATTGGCCACTTGTTTATGAAGATATACTCAACTTCATATGGATATTGATCCAGAATTTTTTTAAAAAAAAAAGCAGTAAGTCACAAAGTGTTTATAGCCATCTTAAATGAAATCAACCCTGGTTTCAGAGAATATTGTCCAATAAAATGTCGGATTTATGACAAAGCATCAAAACATGATAATTGAATTTCAAAGTAAATAAATAAAAGGGTCAAGTAGCAAAAAAACTACAGAAAACTAAGGCATAAATCAGTATCATGCAGTAAAATAGAGATGTCAACAATTTACTTACATATAAATGATGCAGTAAGGTTGTATATTAGAACCATGTGAACCGAAAATATAACTCATTTATAAGTGATTAATTATTTAAAATTAAATTCAACAAATGCACACCAAAATACTTTCAAATGTTTGCCAGAATGTGAATTTAGTAGGTACCTCTTTGCACTCTTTTCCACAAAAAGAAGGGCCTGATATATTGGCGTTGTCAAGAAGGGCATCCATCTCGTCCACGCAAGATTCATGATCTATGTAAACAAATATTTATGTGTCAAAGACAAGCTTATCAAGGCAAAGGAAGAACAGAAAAGGGGAAAACAGGTGAGAAAATCAGAAGAACAAGTAAATACATTTTTTCTCGCATAACTTGCAAGTTTGTAGGTCATACACAGTGGCATCATCCCCCTTTTTAATGGTCCCACTGGCTATTCCACAGAACTTGCAGGTGCAGTTTGGGCAATTCCAGTCTCCAGGGGGAAGCATCTGCAACAAAATATATATTAATGCCTCAGGAAAAATCATCCTCTTGAGATAAAACAAACAGTAGCCATATTATACGCCATGTTCTATTAACAGCATATCACTTCATATAGTGCCAATAAAATACGTACACCTACCTGTATATCCAAGCAGTTCTGATGAAAAGTTGAAGGACAACCATCACAACAGATTAAATCTCCACCATCTCCACATATGCCACAAGTATCATCATTTGGATCATCACCATCAATATCTACCGAGTGGAAAGCAATCTTTTCAGAATTCTCTTGTCTATTCCATGCATCTATCTGGCACTGTAGAAGAGAAACTCCAGAATCCAAGTATATGTTTTGAAATGGCTGGCGCAATTTGCTTCCTGCATGAATCTCAAACTTTGAAACTGTGAGGATTTTACTACAGCAGCCACAATGAATGCCATCTCTTGTTATCCATCCCTCCAGCATTACTCGTTTTCGCTTTCGATACTGAACCTTTTGGCTTAACTGCACTGCCCCAGAATCAATCAACCAAGAAAGTACTGTCCGTTTTCCGGTATATGGAACAAAGCCATCAGATTCTGAATTTAAACCCTTGTTAGAACTACGAATTAATAAAGTACATCGTCCATGTTTTCTACTTTTCCTTCCATGTACCATATGGGGATCAGATCCAGATAATGGTTTTTCAGAGCCCTCATTTGTCTGACGGGTGGAGCCCAGAGATTTAGAGCTAGAACCAAAAACAGCATTTTCAGTCATCTTATTTTTCATTGACTTATTTCCCTGCTTTATAAAGGAGCTTAGTTTCTCTTCATTGCTATCACTATCAAAGCTACTATGAGTTTTCTTGCTGCCCGCAGATCTTTTAATCTGAGGTTCCTTTTCACTATCACTCTCACTACAGTCTCTTTGCTTCTTCTTCAATTCTTTCTCCATCTTCTTCCTAGTCTTCCTTGTTAATTGACTAAGCACCTCATCTGAAATAAGGGCAAATGAAGATCCATCTCCCCTGGGCTTCACCTCCTTATCATCTTCAACCAATTGCTTTTGAAGTGCATCATAGGCCTTGATGATTGACCAGTAGGCTGTACCCACTGGATTAATATAAACTGCATCTAGATAGTCTCTATTCCTTCGAGGCCGATAGTCTATTGTCCAACCTGCATTTAGCAGCATCTCCCTTATTTTTTCTCGCAGCTTCTGTTTCTCTGTGCCACTACCACGCCTGACTTTTCCTTCTTTCAGTTTTGTAGGTGGGAGCTTTTCATGCAAGGGAGTCTGTTCGTCCTCCGAACTTACTCTCTTCACAGACTTGCGAACTTCAGTCCTTTTTAGTCCCGGGTTCAATGATGTGTCACTGTTCCCTGAATCCCATTCTTCACCCTTACTGTCTTTACTTGATAATGATTTTCTAGAAGTAATCTTTTTATCTGGCCTAACAACTAGACCTGATTTCTCAGGATGTGGTGTTTCTGAGTACGATGGAGGATGGATCAGAACATTCCTCTTAGTACTGCCCTCTTTCCACAAATTCTGTCGTCTTTCCATAGGTTTGCGGTGATCATAGTGTTCAAGTGGCCCAAGCACCTTCTTCTTGTTGACCTTCACCTTCAAAACACCATTTTTCCCCTGAACTCTAATAGATTCATCAGCATTGCCGACAAACTTCTCTCTCAACAAGGAAAGAGGCAATTGAGCCCCATCCCTGTCCACCTTAAACCTACTGTGGTCTACATTATTTCCCATATACGAGCCAGTAACCCTATCGTAATAGGAATTCTTTCTCTTTTCATGAACATGTCTGCTAGAGCCTGTATCAAATTCCCTTTCAGTTCCACTTCTAGCTGCATGCTTTGATCCCATATACCTTCCTCCATCAAAACCAACTCCATTATCATCAAAATGCCTCCTTCGCATCTTTTCCATATGAATTCCGTCATACTCATCAAAATCAAAGACATCCAACTTATTCCGTTTCATCTCCCTCTCCTCAAAACCATTATTGTCAGTCAGGCCATCCTCATTACACCTAACTAGCGCCATTCTATCTCTCTTTCTACCAAATTCACTACCTTCAACCATGCCGCGCTCGAAGGCAGTCAAACCATTGCAGACTCGAACAGTCTCGGGACCCACCCTGTGTCTGCTAGGAGGCATCAGTAATTCATCGCTTGATCCTGAATCACTTAAGGCCACACTGTGTCGTTTCTTGACCTTTTTTGTATCATACAGCTTCCGTGAACTAGAAGAACCAACCCCACCAGGCAAAAAATCTCCTTTCTTTTTAACAATTAAACAGCCCGAGGAGTTTCTGTTCTTGACCACAACCCCAGAAGGGCCAACTGATCTCATCCCCGGTTCCATCTACATGAAACAACCAGACTAAAAACCCCCCAAAATCTTCAAACTCCGCCCTAGAAATTCCATCCCCAAGAATTCACCAAAGGAAGAACAAAAGGATCCAACCCAGAACCTCTAAATCAAGAGACGCTACCAGATCTGAAGCACAATAATCGGAATGTCATAAGGTTTTCCCCTAGGCAAAAACCCCCTTAAATCCTCGAACTTCCCCCCTAAGATTTCCTTCCCCAAAATTCAGTAAGATAAAAAAAAAAACAAAACAAAACAAAAGAGAATCCAACCCTGAACCCCTAAATCAGGAGACGCTAACAGATCTGAAGCACAAAAAGCAGAATGGGAGAAAGTCTTCCCCTCAGCAAAAACCCCCCCAGAAAAAGGAGACCGAAACGGCAAAACAAGAATTTGGAAGGGTCTCACCTCGCCTGAAAATTTACCGATTCCCCAAGCGGTAAATTGTCTCACCGAGAGGGTCGATCAGTGACGCAATTCCCCGGCGGAAGGAAACTGATCGGAGAGGTAGCGAGTCCGAGAGAGGAAGAGAAAGAGAGAGATTGAGAGAGAGATATCTGGGGTTGGGATTTTGCAGTGCCAGTTTATAAATACCCAAACCATTGTTCTACTCTCTCTGTCATATTATTATCAAGATTATTTCTTTTTCTCTGCTTTTTTTCTTTTTCCTAATTCCTCCTCCCATCTTCACTCTCTCCCTTTCCCATCCCGTTTCCGTGTACTATATAGCATAGCATGCATCATCATCTATCTCTCTCTCTATTTTCTTTCCCCTCCGAATCCTCTGTTTACATCACCCACTGAAACTCCCTCTACGGTTCTGATCTCGCCACGTCATTCGAGAGGTGACATGTGGCAATCTCAGATAACGTGGCATCATCATACGGGCTCAACCTCGGGCCGTACTTGTTTCATGAGGATGCTTTTTTCTGGTGAGAGGGGAATTGGAAAAACCGAGGAAGCTGAGGAACACGCGCGGGCAGTGTGCGCGTGGAAGAGAAGAGAGAGACAATAGGATCTGAGAGAGAGAGAGAGAGAGAGCGGTGTTTGCTGGGCTTTGTGTTTCGTCTCAAACATGAATATGAATGACCTCACCCTCTCTTACTCTCTTTGGTTGGGCCTTTTGCTCTTTTGGTAAATTCTAGGTTTCTGCCTCCTCCATCTTTTCTACCTTTTTTTTATTTTCACAACACATTAAACACTTATCAATTCTTCAAGCTAAAAAAAATTAATCAAGTCTCTTTCTTTTTCTTTTTCTTTTTTTTTGTATAAAACCAAATTTAAGGTGCTAATATTTTTTTTCCTAAGGTATCTCTAAGTCCGGGTTAAAAATTAATCCTTCACGAATCTGAGCTCCAATTAAAGTTTTGTCATTGGCCAATTGGTTGCTGCATACACAAGAAGGGGTTCAAACCCTCGACACTTGCTTAAGCGACCTAGTGAGTTAATCACTAGACTAACCAAACTTAGTTTAACGTGCTAGTATTTGTTAAATAGGTATTGTCTTTTTCTTTTAAGTGTTTGAAATTTGAAGTTTAATATTAAGAAAATATGAATATTTACATTGTTTATCGATATGATGTGGAGCATGAGCTTTAAAAGTTAAAACTTTCATAACAATTACGTGAAAGTATATGGAAAAAAAATCTTTTGATTTTTTTATAAATGGATCAAATTTTATTTTGGTTTTATTCTTTTTTTGTGTTTTAAAATGATTTTTTATGTTTTCATATTTTTTTATTTATAGCCTCAAACTTATTTTTAAAATGTAATTTAATATTTTGTGTTGATAGCTCCAACTATATAAATAATAAATTTATCAATAATCAATAATAACATATAATTGTAAACTTATTGTATTCAGATATGAAAAAAAAATAATTAATTCTACTCATTTAATCATAAAATAAATAATTCATTTTTTGAATTCAATTTAATTTTAGTTATTAGCAATCTCAAGATAAAAATTTTTAGCTTATTAAAAATATTATATGAGTTTAAACTCGAACTCGTGAGATTATAAATATATTTATATTTAAAATTTAAAATAAAAAATAAAACTTAAAAGTAATGAGATCTTTTTTTTTTGGCCAAAATAAGTAATGAGATCCTAAAATGTCATTTTGAAAAAAAATGTAATAATAATAATTTGATATAATAATAAGTGAGCTATACTCCAAGAAAGAGAATTAAGATTTAATTTTCATAGTCGATATTATTAAAATATTTTTTTAATAAAAAACTGCCTCCAAAGAAGCAAGGAAAACAAAATAGTAAACACTAAGGCCCAGTTCATTTCCGTTTTGATTATAATCTGTTTTGATTATAATCATAATAAACATGTTCGTTTACGTTTTTTTCCTGATTCAATTATAATCATGATTTTTAAATAATCAAACACACTCAATTACACTTATACCCCTATACATATACCTATAATTACCTATACTCTAAAACAATCAATCACCCATCACAAGGACAAAATAGTCATTTACCGCAAACACATTTTAATTATAATAAAATCACAACTTACTTTTTCCAACTTTTTCTTCCATTTATAAACCTATACAATTTATCAATTTCCTTACTTTTTATCCACCTACCACAATCATTACATACCCATTTTAATAATTTCACATCAAATAATCAACAATCATCCAAACACCACTACAAAAATAATCAACTTTGATTATAATCACACTACGATTATAATCAAAACAAATTTTATAAAAAACGGAAACGAACTGACCCTAAAGCAGACAATACAGACCCACCACAAACCAAGAAACACCTAAAACCTAAAATCACCAGCACCCATGGCATTGTGAGGGATTTTAAGGGTCAGTTCGTTTCCGTTTTTTTTAGAATTTGTTTTGATTATAATCATGTTTTGATTATAATCAAATTTGTTTATTTTTGTAGTGGTGTTTGGATGATTGTTGATTATTTGTGTGAAATTATTAAAATGGGTATGTAATGATTGTGGTAGGTGGATAAAAAGTAAGGAAATTGATAAATTGTATAGGGGTATAAATGGAAGAAAAAGTTAGAAAAAGTAAGGTGTGATTTGATTATAATAAAAGTGTGTTTGGATGTGATTGTTGTTGTGAAAAAAAACAAAAATGTTACTGTTTGCCTTGAAAAACGTGAAATTTTGATTATTTTTGTGAGTGGGTTGGGGGATGTTTTTCCGAATCGGTGCACCGTTTCATTTTTTGCCTACGAAACGGTGCACCAACGAGGATTAAATTGTCTTTCAGCACCCAAATTCGGTGCACCAGCGAAGCAAATCGGTGCACCGATTCACATTAGATGAGAGAGAATGTTACAACATCATTCGGACCCGAAAAAATTATCCAACTTAGCTTATTGTCACTCTCCCTCTCTCATCTCTCGTCACTCTCCCTTCCCTCTCTCTCGTGTTGCATCTCTCGTCACTCTCCCTCTCTCTCGTCTTGCAGATGAACACGCATTCATGAATTAATCAAGTGGATCCAACCCTTTTGATGAATAAGTTTATGAAATCCATAGTTTCGAACGAAGATAACAATTTTGCCACTGATTAGTGTCTCTGACAATTTCGCCACTGATTCTTCCACCGACGAAAACGACGACGGCCACAGCACAGAGATATGATTGGGGACGGTCGAAATCCCGTCGATCTTGACCTCGCCGGACGGTCCTGATTCGCCGATTGTCTGAAATCGGCTCTGTTCTTCGGCGACGACGGTTCTGTCGAGAAAAGGGCGGAGCTCCGGCGAGAGTGACGGTGGTTGTTGGGTGGTTCGAGAGAGATAAGCCCAACCATTGATGAAGAGAGTGGATGATTTTCAGAGACTGATTTGCAGAGAAAATGGAAGCGAGAGAGACTCGACAGTGGGGAAGAAGATTATGAACTTTGGCTAAAATATGAATTTCAATCCTAAATTATTTGGACAAAATAACAATTTAGCCCAACACAAGAATGAGTATTTCCAAAATGGTCCAATATTGAGGTAAAAGACCATTTTGCCCTTTGTGATTGGAGAATGAATGTATTAGAGTATAGGTAATTATAGGTTTATGTATAGGGGTATAAGTGTAATTGAGTGTGTTTGATTATTTAAGAATCATGATTATAATTGAATCAGGAAAAAAACGTAAACGAACGTGTTTATTTTGATTATAATCAAAACAGATTATAATCAAAACGGAAACGAACTGGGCCTAACTGTTTACTTTCGGTTTAAATAAAATTAATTTTTGTCTATATTTTATAAAGTATATACATTTTATTTTGATGGCGTGTCATCGTATCAAATACGTGTTTATACTTAACACTCGTACCACACTCACACAAACACATATTTTCAAGTTTGAGAATATAAAATTAAATTTTTGTAATTTTAACATGATAAATAACAAAAATTAATGACACATATGATATATATTGTGAATAAATATTATAATGTTTAATGTTTTTATCGAAATTTATGTATTTTTAATTATTTATATATAAGCATATGACGTGTCATACCATTTTAAAAATTGAACATATAGATATGTCTAGTGTCAATGCTTTATAACCTATATTATTAGAAGAAACTCATAATTTAATAAGAAATTGCAAAAATCAAATAAAATATGATTCGTTGAGAAAAATAAGATTTTAAAGGAAAGGATATTGTACTTCTCACGTCCCATCATTTCTCAACTCTCAAGAATCTTTCCAATACATGAAAGTATGAAACCAACTTCTCAGCTACGCACAATACAAGGTTGCATAGTAGGCCGGCAACTAAGAGCAAATTGCGCCACCCTGCTTCAATTTGCTTTTGTCCATATTTCACACCAATATCTTTAAAAAAAAAATTGAAAGATAAAAAGTAATAGTGTATATTTTAGAATTTTATGTTGTAAAGATTATTTTTTTATATTTTAGAAAATATAAATTGAATATATTTTTAATATTATTTTTATTTTGTATGTTATTAATATATTTTTTTTATATTTTTTTGAATAAATTAAGTTATACTTTTTACTTTATATATTTGAAGTGAATTTCAATATGGTCTTTAATATATTTTTTATTTAAATTGATCTTATTTTTTAACACTAGTCCTTAAATTTATTATGTTAGCTTTTTTTAATTAAAAATGACATAGCACTTCCTTTAAAAGAAAAAGTTACATTAAACTTATTTGATGAGGTATCACTAAGAACATGTAGGATATTTTGTGATTTTGTATCTGTTTATTATCTATATCTATATCTTATATTATATGGTTCCACCCCTTTCTGATCGTCCATGTTTAAAATTATAGTCTATGAAATTAAAAATAAGAGAAAATTTACTATTTGGTCTCTCTTTCTTTACTAAGTTAATAATTTAGTCCCTTATTTATTTTACATACATATTTGCGTGCCCGTTAGGGCACACAAAGCCTCTAGTTATATTATATGTCTAAGACGGTTTATAGTTGGTCAAAATTATATAATTTAAAAATTACAAAGTCAATTTAATTTTTAGTCACCCACACCCACACCCACGTTCATCACTCCATTATATTAATTAAAAAAGTTGGCCATGATAAAAAAATTTTAACCCACTTTCATCACTCCCCAAATAAATATATTAAAAAATATAATACAAATTAAATTAATCACTCCAAACATTTTGTAACCGTCAATATCTTGCAATAAATTATAAATCTTACTTAAATTTTGGTCATCAAAGTTTTTACATTTTGATAAATAAATCCTTCTGTTGATAAATTATTTACATAGTCTTACATTTTTTGCATTGCAATTTTTATTATAGATGACAAATGTTGTCATTAAATCAATTTTTATTATTTAAAGATAAAATAAAAAAAAATTGTAACTTTTTATTCAATTCTAATTTTTTAATAATTTAAAATTTAAGATACATATTTGCGTGCCCGTTAGGGCACACAAAGCGTCTAGTATTCAATATTAGTATCATATTCATATTTGATAAATTAGTATTTATACCCATACACTATCTAATATTCAGTATTTGACGGATATTCGAAAGTAACAAAAATAGAATAATATATCATAATTTAAAAATTATATATATTTAGTATTTAATATCCAATATTCATTAATTAACATATATATAAAATATAATAAAATATTAGCTTAAGTGCAATTTTGGCCCCCTAACTTTCGCAAAGATCTTAATTTGGTCCCCTAACTTTTTTTTGTTGCAATTTTGGTCCCCTAACTTTCACAAATGTCTCAATTTGGTCCCTTAACTTTTTTTGTTGCAATTTTGGTCCCCCTAACTTTCGCAAAGGTCTCAATTTGGTCCCCTAACTTTTTTTGTTGTAATTTTGGTCCCCTAACTCTTGAAAACGTCTCACTATTGGTCCCAAGACATTATGTCCATTTTCTGTGGGATGATGAAAGATCAGACGGACGCCCTCTGTCGTGAGTTTCAAAATCTCTCCATTCACAACACTCCCACTGGGACGCCCCAGGTATCCAATCCGACCCGCCGCCACACTACAGCGGGTTCTGCTCAGAACGTCTCGGGCGCCACAGGCTTCGAGGACGAGCTAGGCACCTTCATCCCTCAGAAGGGGCCTTTTGCGTTGTCCATTCAGCGCGACATCATTCCACAGGGCTTTAAAATGCCCGTGAAGATCGTGCTCGAATACGTGGTGCGCCACGTGCGCTGGCCACCACTCTCACCCTGCTCTATAAATAGAGCTCAACCCAGCAGACAAAGGTCAGCTACTTCTCATTTTTAGAATTCTCTTCCTCTCACATCCCTCACATTCTAACTTCAGCATCGGAGTATTTTTCGCAGGGCCTCCTGTGAAGTTCTTGTAGGTACTTGGACACTCGAACTTGCTCTTGGCAGTCCACACTTGTTGAACTAAGTAAGTCTGACCATTTTCTAGTTTATTATCAGATAATTAAAATCATTTTTATATTTATCTGATATTTGATAATTTTTTATTTTTCAATACATATAATTAGAAGATATTACTTCAAATTATCATCCCTAAGTGTAATTTATATTTATAGCATATAATCGTAAGATGGTGATCGATAAAAAAACTTGCGATGAAAGTCTCCAAAACTAAGAATTCATAGTGTGATATGGGCCAAGAGGATAAGCTAGCCCAAATGGATTGTAAGATGAATCTAGAAGTTATATTTTGTGAGAATGCAACAAAGATGGGCCAAGCAAATGAAAGTTATAAAGCCACATCAGATAAAGTGAAGGTCAGGAAGGGAATGGGCCATGAGAGACACGTGAAGAAGCAACTAATGTGGAAGAAGGATTTCATTATGTGGTTTAGGCCTAAGGGTATGTGGCACGTGAGTTTGTGAGCGTCTAGCGGTGCTTCTTTATATAGCAGTAGGGTTGTAAATTTGTAATAATGGAGGTATGAGAAATATTACATGAAGGTCAGGGATGATCAAAATAGCCATATTTAATAGGGACCCTAAAATTTACTCTATGGGTATGGGTCTGGACCCGTACCCATCCTTAATGGGTTCGGGTCTGGGTATGATGATATCTAACTCGTATCCTACGCATATACCCATTAGTAACAATAAATATAATTTTATATATAAAAAATATAATACTTTAATACTTTTTATTGAAAAAATATTAAAGTTTTTATAAATATTGAAATATTTTATTAATGCATTCATAAGTTGGGTGAATATAAATTTTATATTAACAAAAAATAATTTATTTAAAAAAATTTCGGGTCCGGGTCCGGGTCCGGGTATGGGGATTAGAGTACCCAGCGGGTATAGGTATGAGGATTGATTTTGATACCCGTTCACATACGGGTCTGAGTCCGAGTATCATAATACCCTACCCATGATCATCCCTAATGAAGGTGTTGAACCTTGGCTCGAAGAGGCTTCTATTGTATGCTACTATGCTTCCCTCTATTCTTCTAGTAGGGAACTCGATACAAATCTTCCATTAATCACATCTATCTTTTCCGTTTGTTATTTTCTTCCTTGATTACTCATTTGATATTTTGATCTGCATCATAGTGCCACCTTATAAAATAATATAGATGGAGCATTTTCTTCAGTGAAGTGTCACATTATTTTTAAGGAAAAAAAATTAATAGAGTTAGCATTAAGACTAGTATTAACAAATTAATCTTAATATGTAATATTAATTTTGTGAAAACAATATATTAAGGATTAGAATAAAATTTATCTCTAATATATGAGACTAAAAGTATAATTTAATCTTTAAAATATAACACTCCTCCTTTCTAAATTATTAACAAAATAAAATAATGAGTCAGCTATTAATTTTCTTATGAGGCCAAGACAAGTTCATTTTTAAAGTTATAAAATTCAACTTATACAATTTAGGGTGCGTTTGGATTCAAGAGTTAAAGGTAAAAGAGGATAAAGGAATGGGGAGGTAATAAAAGGAGAGGTAAAGGATTTGTGTTATAAAGGAGGTTTTTAGTAAATTGTGTTTGGGAAAATGAGAGATAAAGGAAGAATTATGATGTGAAATTATTTTAAAAGGTATGTAATGATTGTGGTGGGTTGAAATGATAGTATTGATATTTTAAATTTGTATAGGGGTAAAAATGGTAAAAATAAAAGAGGATAAAGGAGTGTTGTTTTTTTGTTTGTTTTGGTGTTAGTAAAGTGGTATGAGTAATGATTGCCTCGAAATTTGTGCTAAAGGAGGAAGTTAATAAAGGAGATTTTTGGAGTGGTAAGGTAAGAGAGGATGAAGATGTGAATGTGGGACCAAAATGTAATTTTTGAGTACTGAATTGTAAACTTTTAGGGACTAGATTATATATTTTTCCTGTTTACTGTCTTTTAATTTTATTTTAAAATTTTGATACTACAAAAAAATATTACCTATGTATATAATAGAGAAGGGACCA
>QANZ01023510.1:247038-281209 GCA_003254925.1 Chamaecrista fasciculata
AGAGAGAGAGAGAGAGAGAGAGCTAGTCTTTTTTTTTTTGGACTGTAAAGCTAGTCGTTTTGGGGCCGAAAAAGAAAGCTAGTCGTTAAGAATTGATTTATTTCAGTAGCTTAATTAGTTATTAAACATTAAATTCAATATACCATCAACAAGGAGAATGAGTATTCTTTTATTGATCTCTCCAATATATCTACAACTTCCCCTAATGATTTTTGGGGAGAATTGTTTCTTGAGGTAACTTTTCTCATAAATTTTTTTTAGTATTTATGTGTTTTAATCTAAATAAAGTAGATCTATAATTTTTTAGATTTGATACCTAAGTCTTGCCCATTTTGTATATCTACACCGTCAAACAAACTTTGCTAATTTGTCAATTCGTTATAAAAATTTTATGACATTCTTGATTTCAAAGAATAATATCTTTTTTATATGTAGATCAGAGACTAGAAGGATGAGCATTTTGTTTACTGTACAAAGGATGATAAAGATTCTGTCTTAAATTCATTTTACAAATAGGATAAATTGGGTTAAAATTTTGTTAATAAAGTGTAAATACTGTTATTATTTTTTATATATATAATACGATGAGTTTGATGTTAAAAAAAAGGGTAAATTATGAAGAAAGCTCTTGTGATTTTGGATAATTAAAAATTGGAAGTAATTCAAAAAGCTTGAGATATACTTCGTAGTAGAACGAGTCTTTGTTGCATATTTCCGTAAAAAGAAATTAATGGATCCTAATATTTTTATCAAGATCTCACCCTTTTTTTCAAGATTTTATTTCATATAGATCTTTGATTCATTTTAGAATAATCAAAAATTTTTATCAATTTTATTAAACAGGTCCTATCTTCAAAACAAAAATAAAATTATAAGATTATAACCTTCATTTTTATTTTTATTTTCATTTTCTTCAATAATTATCAAAATTCTCTATCTAATTCCTTCCCCTTCTTCTTCTTCTTCTTCATTTTGATTTCGGGTGCATGCATTGCAAGGACACAAATATGATAAGGAGTATGCCATTTATGACAGGTCAATCTCTCTTAAAATCCAATCCATATAATCCCTTTACCATCAAATATCTTCCACTAGTACTGGAACATGCTGCTACAAAATCACATGCGCTGCAGTTACCACTTTCTCATCTATTGGACATGGCCAACTGATTCAGACTGTTCTCTTCTCTGGACCATTCCACAATTTTAATGCTCTAATACTCACCCATCCACCATAGTGTTTTAACGTGGGAACTTGGTGAAAATTAGCATCACCTACTCTCTCCACAGAAGTATTTACTACTTGCTTCAATTGGGTAATTTCATTTCTTATATTACATCATTTGGCTTATCAGCCCATCAGCAAACGTGACTACGTGAGAGGTTGATTGGTAAGTTTTTCTATCATGAGGAAATTGACTGCTATAGAGAAATTTACACAAAAAACATTGAGAAAAAGAAAGGCATAATTGACCTACACCCAACTGGTGAGTCCTATTTCTCTTGTAAAGTGCTAGGAACTTGAGGATCTCAATTTTGAGGAAGCTTGCCATTGGTTTGAAATATCAAATAAAACATCTAATCTGACCTACCATTTCATTATTCCATATATGTGGATTAGCATAATGTTTAGTACTTGCTACCTCTATCTATAAGATGGGCAACTACAACTCATCAACGTACGTAGAAGGAAAAATTGCTTACATCAATGTGGTTTTGTTATTTGTGTATGATGTACATCTGACTTTAATTCATACCAAGACTGCTCAAGTAAGAACTATGCTCCTTTCAGAAATTTCTATTATCTCAAGTTTTCCCTAAAAGCATACAGGCATCTTGCTTGGTATAATGAGAGGAATTTCTAAACTTTATTGGCATCTACACATCTATTGCATCAACTGGTAGAGAGGTTGCTCTATGAAGAGAGAGTGGAAGCAAAGCTCCTGCATAGTAATCTTTGGCTGTGACCATTTGCTCAGGACTATTTGATCCACTGGTCTCATCCACATCTTGCACCATTTGATTATCCAAAACGGGACGCTTTTGATTCTTCTCAGCATCAACCAAAAATCGCTTCCTGAACGCCAAAAGCCTCAAGACATTTTTGTTGTTCTGTGTCTTCAAGTGGGGTGTGGCTGATAGCTTTGGAACCCCACCATATTTCTTATGCTCTTCTAATTCTTTAGGGTCAGGAGATACGCTTGTGAGTTTTGGTTTTCCTCCTAATTGCTGGTCTCTTAGCTCTCTTAACTGCATTTGGTACTTTGCTTTGAGCCATCTTAGTTCTTGCCTAATTTCATTTTCATAGTCCAAGAGAACACAGTTTAGTGCATCACTGGAAGATGAGTCTTTTGTATTGGGATCCGTTTGATCATCCACATTGATAATTCTCTCATCCTCCTTACTTGTTGATTGGTTTGATGCCTCATGTGATTTGTCACAATGTATGTCTCTTAACTCCTCTGAATTTAAATTCGGTTCATCCCTCTGAGCCCAGATATCGGTATAGTGAAGGCCAATGGATTGGCTTGATGCTGCAGCTGGTGGACTTTCTGTAGCACAATTTTCAGACCCTTCAACTTGGTATGTGATCTCCTCAAACCGGCCATGAACAGCGGCGCAACCATTTCTGGAACAATGAAGAAATTGCAGATTCTTGGCTGATGGGGTATTTGATGACACGTAATCAAATAAGTTACCATTTGAAGCACAATTTGGGCATAAGCTTTCACTTGTGCATTCCAGACCTTCCTCTATTTTGGGTTCAGTTTTCCACTCGGGGACTAAGTATGCAATTTCATTATCTATCATGTCTGCTATTTTTGTTACATCTTGGTCAGTTAAGTCTAGCTCAGCCACCATTTCAATTGCGACTCTTAGTGCTGTATCGGTCTCTATGTCGAATGGGAAGTAGATGTTTCTAACTCGGCCTATGTAAAGGAACACAATGATAAGAACAATGAAGGATTATGGAATCATCAAAAGCTAAAGAAACTTCAAGAACAAAATGAGAACAGGTATATGTATATGCCTACCTTCCTTATCTGCTATTCTGAGTCTCAGAAAAATCCCATCATCTTCTCTTCTCCTGCCTTTGATTGCTGCGTCAACTTCAGCCAAATTATCATCCTCTTCACAGTCAAAGAGGTCAATTTCACTGGTTAACTCAGATTCAGGTCCATAACCACTGAGATAATCAGTGTACTCGTTGATGAAGGAGTTGTTACTGTTGTGAACTCCATCAATCGGTTGTCTAAATGATGGGGTTACTTCATAGTAATCTCCTTGATACTGAAGTAGGTTCATCTCAGACCCATAATCATCAATTTGGAGAAAAGGATCTTCTAGAAGTTCCTTAGCAGAAAGCCTAAGGGATACGATTGCTAAGCATTTTTCTACAAACTGACGAACCTCAGGATCCTTTACTTTGTATAGTGATTCTGGTTTCTTCCCCTGAAGGGAATATGCAAGCAAATAAATGATGGATGAAAAAAAAAGGTTCTAAGTGTTAAAAGAAAGGGAGAAACTCTTGGTTCTTACAGAAACAACTTTCTTGTAAATTTGAGCAGGATGGGTGCATTCACTATAAGGATATTCAAATGTAACCATCTCCAAGATGCACATTCCAAAAGAGTATATATCAACCAATTCATTGTAATCCTCTTCATACACTTCCGGAGCCATGAACTCAGGTGTGCCTGAATTGAAATAAGGAAGGAAGAAAAAAAAATCAAAACCCAAGTCCTAAGTTGCAAGAGATATACTTTTGCAGATAGCATCATAAAGTACAAAGAGGCATTTGAATATAGAACATGTAAATGAAAATAATTCTTTTTGAAAAAATAATTTTCCTCCTCCGAAGATCTAAATGCAATTATAACATCTACCTACCAACGCAGCGAGCAGCATTAGATTTGCGAAGAATGGCTGCGAGGCCAAGATCACCAATTTTGACTTCCCCTTGGTTGCCATTTATGAAAATGTTGTCACACTTGAGGTCTCTGTGGATCACAGGAGGGTCATGACTATGAAGATATAGGAGCCCTTCCAATATCTGCCTGCACCAATGCTTCACAGCTCTGATGTTAACTCTTCTATGTTTTAATCTGTACCTGCTCACATAATTTATTTGAAGTTATGCAACATCAGAATTCAGAAGTGAAAAATAAAAATAAAAAATTTTATACATATATAGAAGAAGAAGAAGATAGAAGAAAGACTTACTGTCTGAGAGTCCCAGAGGTGAACATCTCAGTGACGAAGTTAATGTGCCTATTAGCAGTATCAACCCAAGAAGTATAGAACTTCATGATGTTTTTGTGTTTCAAGGTCTTGAGAAGATGAATCTCACAGTACAGCCTCTCAAGATCTTCAGGATTCTGTAGGAAATCGTAGAGCTTTACTTGATTCCATGCTACTTCTATCCCTTCATACTCATCAAATGCTCTGTAACTGCAACAAATAAATACGCCCATTAAATATCAAGAACCAAAATGAAAACTTTATACAAGTTAAGGTCAAGCTAAAGCAGATTCTGAGAAGAATACGATTCATACACTATCTTTGAAGCTCCTTTGCCAAGAATTTCGTTGTACTGCAAAATTCAAAACCCAAAATCAAAATGAAGAAACAACAAGTGTGTACATAAAATAATGAAGCAGAACCATATATAAGATATATTACTCGTCCATATCTTCCAGTGGGATCAACTTCCACGAACTCAGAGTCCTCTGCCTCAACAATAACACTTGCAGAACAATTCATGCCTCTCCTTCCTTCCTTATTCTTAACTGTTCTTACTTCTTTGTTCAAGTTGTTTCAGTCTTCAACACTCAAGGCTAGTTTGTTTTTTGTAGCTTCTTTTTTCTTTTTCTCCGTGACCGAGATAGAGAAGTGTGTGGGAGTCAATGCATATATATTTATATATAGAAGGATTTAGAGGAAACTATGATAACTAAATTTTTGGCTATCCGTGAACTAAAAGAACTGAAAAGACCAGGAAAAGAAATTAAAAAGGAAAGAGAGGAAGAGAGAGAGCATAGGAAGGTCCATCCAGATGACAAAGTTTTTGCCAACTACACTGAGACAACGAGGCAAAGATTCACAAGGAAGAGAGAGAGAGAGTGATATAGCCTTAACCTACCACCACACTTGAGAGACAAAAGCTGACAAAACAGCCTCTCACTTTCACTTGCTAGCTCTTTTCTATCTTATCACGAGCTGTAAAACCCAAATCACAGGCCCATTCATGCATGGACCAACCAAAGTTTCAAGCTTTACTCTTCATTGTTTCCCCCACCTTTTTAATTGAACAAATATTTTATGTGGTACTTGACACAAGACAGAATTTGGTGTTTTGATGAATTTTTGTTTTTTGGCCAAACTTAGCTTTTGTAATTTGCATCACGAAAATGTCAGGAAACCCTTTCTGTTTGGGTCACTCTTTTGAGTTTCTAACTTTCTATTATAATAATAATTTAATGTAATTGTTTTGGCCATCTTGTTTTTATTTTGTGTATGTTGCTAATGGGTGCTTTATTTATTTATTTATTTTAATTCAATTCTCACATTGTGGTGGCCAGATAGCCTGCAAAATCTGGAGTTAGGACCACTAAGGAAAAGAGTGGAGATTATTGGGCCATAAGTCAGGGCAGTTCAACTTGGTAGGGCCATTCTAGTGATATTAAATAAAGATATAAATAAATAGCTAGGTCACATATAAATTTATTGTTAAAATATACTTATCTGTAGATTTAAATAGCATATAAATTAATGAAATTTATTGAATAGTTAATAGTTAATGTATGGCTTGAAAGCTTGATAAGCATGGGAACCAAAACCACTGCAAATTTTGAGTGTTTTTTTTTTTAGTAACAAAGATGATGAATGCACATGCTCCAACAATATATAGTGCCTAACATCATTCAGAAGGACGGTGCTAGATAGGCATAAAATAAAGGGTGCAACCTGCAGGTTCCTTCTGGATATAGCAGATTACACCCCCACTCTTCCAACATTAATATCACAAGTTAATATTATATCTATACTATATTATATTAGGCCAAAGTCCTATTTTGGTCCCTCAGTTATGCTCAGTGTTCCAAATTAGTCCCCAGTTATTTTTCGTTCCATATTGGTTCCCCAGTTATGCAAAACTTGACAAAGTTGGTCCCTCTAACAGATTCCATCCATTTTTCCGTTAAAAAAAAAAAGACAAAATTGATTTTTAACTCCTAAAAGTTTAAATTTTTTGCATCAAAGACCTTTTTCTTTAGTTTATTTTACACCAAAATATAATCTCCATCTCGCTCTGCGTGCAAAATCCCACTACACCTCCGTAATCTTGCCGGAATTGTCGCCGCCTCTTCCTCTGCCACCACCGCCGTTCTTCATAGGGAAGAATTTATATAAAGAAAAGAAAATTGAAATTGAAGTCTGGTTGAGTCGCAAAGGAAGTAAGTATCCATGACCATAATCAATAAATCAACAAATCAGTCAATGAATTACAGTGTTGAATTGAAGATAAATGATGTCAATCATCAAAGCCATATGGATTCCATAGCAGAAGCGAGAGCCAGAAGAGATTAGGTATCAAAACTGGGATGAGAGGGTTAACATTTCTCACAAGGCGTTTCCTGGCAAGCTCTTCCTCGCATACTCCCTCCTCTCTTGGTCTCCCCACCGTGCTTCCTCCACTCCCTTCGCCAGAATCGTCGGCGGCGGCTGCTGATATGGGCACCTGCACCGCCACGAGGTTCGAGGAGGCCCTAATCGAAAAAGTCGCCGGAGAAAAAGCGAGAGCGTCCATCTGGTAAGAACGTAGGGTTTGGAGCACAGAATGGATTCTTTGTGGAGATCTCAGATCTGCCTATTGTAACTACATTGAAGACACTGGAACGCGTACCTATGCTATTTCAGCATTCTCGAAACCTTCTCTCTGATTCTTCGCCGCCGAATCGGACGCCGAAGACGACTGGAGCTGGTCGTCGGCGTCGTCTTCGACGGAGGACGACGAGGAGGCTGCCTTCGCGACGAAGAACGGTGGTGGTGGCAGAGGAAGAGGCGGCGACAATTCCAGCAAGATTACAGAGATGAAGTGTGATTTTGCACGCAGAGAGAGATGAAGATTATTTTTTGGTGTAAAATAAACTAAAAGCCCAAGTTATTTATTTTTTCTTACATTTTAGTTCCATTATAGAGAAAAAGGTCCTTGATGCAAAAAATTTAAACTTTTAGGAGTTAAAAATTAATTTTGTCTTTTTTTTAACGAAAAAATGGATGGAATTTGTTAGAGGGACCAACTTTGCCAAGTTTTGCATAACTGAGGGACCAATATGGAACGAAAAATAACTGGGGGACCAATTTAGAACACTGAGCATAACTGGAGAACCAAAATAAGACTTTGGCCTATTATATATCTAATATTATATGGCTCCACCCCTTTCTGGTCGTCCATGTTTAAAACTATAGTCTATGAAATTAAAAATAAGAGAAAATTTACTATTTAGTCTCTCTTTCTTTACTAAGTTAACAATTTAGTCCCTTATTAATTTTACATACATATTTGCGTGCCTGTTAGGGCACGCAAAGCCCCCTAGTTATATTATATGGTTAAACCTCTCTATGGTTGGTAAAAAATAATGAATTAAAAAATTAGAAAAGAAAAAAAAAATCACCACTCTCTCTCCCACTCACTCTCCCCACTTCTTTAAAAAAATAAATGAATTAAAAAAATATAAAAAATAATTAAAAATTAAAAAATGCCACCACTCTCTCCTCACTCACTCTCCCCATATGAGGTAATTTCAAATTGGTCCTAAATATTTTATTTATTTTAGATGAGTCTTATTTATTTTTATAATTTATCAAATTGATCTCAAACTTACTCTTTTATCAATAAAAAAATTAATTCAAACGTTACATGCATATTGGGGTGCCCTAATACGCCAAGCCCTAGTTATATATATTACTGTCTGTTGTAATGGAATACAACGATTTCATAGTTTAAATTTTCAACACGTCATAGAGTTGTGTAAGATATTTTGTCCTTCATATATGTAATTATAAGTTTGCAACACAAACTTTTATCAAATAGTCTGGAAACTTACCTGATTGGTGTTGACAAGGTAAAAGATCGAAGACAAAATAATACATTTTTTTAACAAAAAAAATTAAGTGAGGAGATGCACCAAAAAACAATACATTTAGATGATATAGTGAATTGACTCAAAACTCAAATCTCAAATATTTTAAAGAATTCTAGAGTGTAGGAGAAGCCAAACATACCACAATTATTTTGGGGTTAATTTTAAGTTATATACTTATGAAGATAGATGAATCGTGTGTTGAAGTCCCACATTACTTGGTTAAAAAGGACCTTATAACTCTATATATATAATGAGACAACCCTTCCTCTTAGAGAACTCTTTTAGGGTGAGTTAGGTCTTTCTACATAGTATCAAAGTCTAGTTTGACATATGGGATGAATGAGTCTTAGAGTGAGTTGTCATGCGAATAACTTGTTGGCTTCATGCTCTTAATGTCCTCTATATATATATATAATGAGAGAACTCTATGCACAATATATTTATCTTTTGGGGAATTCAATTGCATATCGGGAATATGTTTATAAGAGAATAAATGATGAATTGAGAAGATAGAGAAATGTATAGGACACCCTTGTGGTGAGGTGTTTAATATCGTTATTGTGTGTCTCTATCCTGCTTCGACCTTATACAGACACAAATTTGGGGCTACTGTTGTTTGATAGTGAATCTGATATATAAAGATATGAGAGGTCAAATTAATTAACGAGAAATAATTGTTTTGAATGTACAAGATAGAAAGGAATACACCAACAAACACGTTAATGTCATTCATCTTTTCCTTTTCTTTCTTAGTAGTTTATAGTTCTTGGTGCATACATATATTACTATTAGTAGGTAAACTCCAAAATTCATGTGACTAATTTTTAAAAACCAACATTGGTTTCATAAAAGCTAGCTAAATATATTGTCTTTTAGAAAGAAGAGATGGAAAAAGCAGCGTATTGATAGTGAAAAATGTATATATAGATGAGATGCGATGTGAGTATGCGAATGATAGAGTATATATATATATATACTCTATCATTTTGATAATGATAGAGTATATATATATATTGAATTCCTATATATATATTTTGATTCAAAATATATATATATTTTGAATCTACTGATACTTCTTTAGTGTGCAAACTACATAAATCCCTATATGGTCTTAAACAAGCCCCTAGAGCATGGTTTGAGAGTCTCTCTAATCTTCTTCTATCATTTGGATTTGTTCATAGCAGGTGTGACAAGTCCTTGTTCATCAAGACAACAACTACTTCTTCTCTATATGTACTAGTGTATGTGGATGATATCCTAATTACAGGGTCAAATTCTGCTGAAGTTCAAGATCTCATTACTAAGATTCATAAAGTTTTCTCTCTTAAGGATCTTGGTGATCTGAATTTTTTCTTGGGCATTGAAGTTATACAACAGTTTGATGGCTCATTTCTGCTTTCTCAAGCAAAATATATTCACGATTTACTTACTAAGGCTGGCATGAGTGATTGTAGTCCTTGCTTAACTCCAATGTCTACTTCATCAAAGTTATCCAAAGCCTCTGGTGTTCCTTTCTCAGATCCTAAATTTTACAGAACGATTGTTGGTGGCCTCCAATACTTGTCAGTAACAAGACCTGATATTTGTTTTTCTGTAAATAGAGTTTGTCAGTTCATGCAAGACCCTTGTGAACCCCATTGGCAGGCTGTCAAGAGGATTCTAAGATATCTAAAAGCTACTGAGAATCTTGGCTTAATTCTGAAACCACCTAAAGATTTGAGTATTGTTGCTTACTCGGATGCTGACTGGGCAGCAGATCTTGATGATAGAAGGAGTACAAGTGGTTTGTGTGTTTATTTTGGTGGAAATTTAGTAAGTTGGTCTTCTAAAAAGCAAGTGGTTGTGTCGAGAAGCAGTACTGAGGCTGAGTATCGTAGTCTTGCAGCTGTTGTTGCTGAAGTTTTGTGGCTAAAATCTTTGTTAAATGAGTTGTGTGTTAAGCTACCCTCACCTCCTATTGTTTATTGTGATAACTAAAGTGCAGTTCACATGACAGCCAATCCTGTGCTTCATGCTAGAACCAAACATATTGAGCTAGATCTCCATTTTGTTCGAGACAGAGCAATTTCTGGTGACATTATTGTCAATCATATACCATCTACTCAGCAAATTGCAGACGGGTTAACCAAACCTCTTTCTAAGGCTTTGTTCTTTTCTTTCAGGTCCAATCTGATGATCGCTTCCACTGAGCATCAGTTTGAGGGGGCATGATAGAGTAGTTCTCCAGCTCAGCATTCCAGCTCATCAAGTTAGTTAGGATAGTTTCGGATTGGTTAGTTGGTTAGCTGAGTAGTTGAGTAGTTGAATTAAGTCTGTTATTTGTTTCTCTATAAAGCATTGTATCCAATACTATTCTAATCAATTCAATACAATACAGATTCATTTTCTCAATCCTTTCTTCAGTTTATCAGCAAACATGGGAGGAGCATGCAGTAACATGTGGTAGAAGGTAATGACAAAAACGAACCTAGGAAAAAACGAGATAGTTAGGGAAATTGATGGACACGTTGCATGAATGTTTGAAGAAATCGAACAATCAAGTTCTTATTAAACCGTACTCCTATTATATGTTTTGTTTTATTTGATGCAGATTTGGACATTACATGCGGCTTTGCATCTGGACGAGCGACTGTCTGTTTATTGGATCACTCTTCAACACAATCTGACTCCCATCTTAATTAATTAATTAATGTCACAACAGACAAACAATTATATAAAAATATAAATGCAATTCCATGTATGTGTCATATGTGTGTCTATTTAACTAATCAACTATTTCACATAACGTACGTTTCGTAAGGATTTCTGTTTAGAATGTTTGCTTCTTCTTCTTCTTCTTTTTTTGTTGGTCATAAGTTTAGAATGTTTGCTAACTTACAATTCTCGAATAGGGGAGTGAAGGAGTTTGTAAAATGTTCAAATATAAACTACACAGTTAGACTTTAAGTTATTTTAAGTTATTCAAAGTCTAATGAGTGATGTTCTTATATTTATAAAAAAAAACGTTATTTTATAGTCCAACCGCATATGAGGAGGCTCGGGTTGGTTAATTGGGATTGAGAGTTAAGGCCCCTTTCAGTGACAAAAATAGGGACACAACTCGGCCCATGATTTTGGCCAAAAACATTCGGCCCATGCTTCAACTTTTGTTGTGTCAACAAAAAAAGGAAAAAAAAAAAAAGATACCCATGTATTAGTGTATTACCAGATGGTAAGTTATATCCTTGCTATATTTTTTAAAATTGGATGAGTGATGAGTCGAGCTTCCAAACAACTAAAAAATAAAATATCTCTCCATTTTTGTTTTTTTTTTTTGATAAATTGAAAAAACGATGAAAGAAGTACAAGAAACATTAAACATTAAGACCTATCGGACGCGAGGTACCGACCAGGGTGGAACCATCATCATCCGTGACCGACCTAAAATTAGACCATGGTAAATTACCACGCACATCATCAACAGTCATAAACGGGCAAAAATTGTTAAGTGAACAATTAAAAGTATCCTTATATTTAACAGTCCTACAGTTAATTTTGTGAATAGCGGAAATCGGCGAGACCACGATGTTCCTCCAAACCCTGTCATTTCGTATCTTCCAAATGACGTCAAGACCAACTAGCACTGTCAGCCACTCATCATAATTTCTCATAGGTTGTCTTTTCCACTTGTTAATCCAGAAACGATGTCATCTTTATATAGTATGAAATCTCATACTGCTCGATCTGACGGAGACATTAAAATCATACCACACAGCATGAGCAAAGTCACATTTCAAAAAGAATGGTCAACAGTATCATCATTGGCTCCACAGAAGGCGCAACCACCATCACATATGAGGTGGTGGGTCCTTAGATTTGAGAAGGTCGAGAGAACACCATGCCAAATTTTCCAAGTAAGGATTAGGATCCTCATGGGAGCTCTTGTTTTCCAGAAGTTCTTCCATGGAAAGTTTGGAGATACGTTATTGCCAATATCCGGATGGTGAGACCTAAACAGCATAACATAACCAGCAGCTATGATATACAACTCGGTAACAACTAGAGTCCACGTAAGAGTATCAAGCCGATTCCTGTCTGGGAGAGGGCCACTGAGGAGGCGCCTGATGTCATCATCTGGACAAACTAGTTTCATCTTATCTATATCTCACGTACACGTGTCATATCGCAACAAATCACTAATCAAGATTCTGGTGGGTGGTCCATCAATATGTTGATCCCAAAACTTACTTTGTATATCGACACAATCACCTCGTCCGACCTTCCATCTCATGTGGTCAATAATAAGGTGAAAGTTGAGACAAACTTCTTTTCAAACAAGAGAGGGCTTGAGACATGTTTTAAACCGGAAATCGTAGGGGACAATATAACACAGTTCTAGTGGCTGATTGACAAATTCACCTTAATTTCTTTAGTCTGTTACTTAAACCTTCTAGATTAGAGAAGACTCTGGGCAATGCACGTAACTATCATAATTCATTTGAGTTTTGACCAAACACTTTAGTCCACGTACGTGTTCATTTCCGAAATTATTTGAAATGCCTTGCCTCTGAACACAACTTTTCAAGGAGTTTTAAATCAAATTTAATACGCTTAGGATAAGATGGTTAACCTTTATTCTTAAAATAAAGAAATCATTTCCAACCGAAAGCTACACATCACGACAAAATTAATTGCATAAGCATAATTAAAATGACCAATTCCCGCTGTACTAAACATTTATGAAAAATAAATAACATCGATATTTTCGATGAGGAGATTATTAGATCAAGAGAGTAAAGTGATTAAACACTCGTGCTCGCTCGCTAACGCAAAGAGCTGTCATTGGATTTTCGCTTCAGAAATTCGGAGTAAAGAGCAATGGAAGATGATAAACGACCCACGATTATGATCACTAACGACGATGGAATTGATGCACCTGGTTTGAGAGCTTTGGTTCAGACTCTCGTCTCTACTAATCGTTATAACATTCAAGTCTGCGCACCTGATAGGTACTTATCGTGCCCTTTCTCTGTTACTCGTTGAGAAACTTGCACAATCAGTCTAACTATTCGACTATCTTGTTTTTCTCAACTGAGTATCGGATCATTTATTCGTTTTATGAGTTATACTTGAAGAAAACGCTGTTTTGAGCGAGAAATTTGAGCCCAAAAAAAAAAAAAAATCTCCGCGCAAGTACTATGTTGGTGGTTTGCAACAACTTAGTGATCTAGCGATCCCTTATCATGATTTTGTGTTCTTTATTTTTGTTTTAAGCTCAAGGTTTCCCTTAATGGATGTGAATCGTGACTTCGCATGATTAGGCAGCTACTCTGAATTTAGCTTGAATTTTGTGGAATTAATATTTTTCTGTGGTTCTTTGTTTTAATTAAATTAATTTCAGGGAGAGGTCAGCTGTTAGTCACAGTATTACTTGGCTTCATCCTATAGAAGCCAAACCAGTAAACATTGATGGAGCCTCAGCCTATGCGGTTTCTGGTTAGTGTTTTTTTTTTTTTTTTGGTCTATATTACCATATGCATTTGCATATACTGTGTCCAGCCTCTAGTCAAAATTTGCAATTTTAATTCTAGACTCTGATTCATTTGTGTGGCCAGTAATCTTTCCTATATGAAATTAAGTATATGGAATTAGAAAGCTGATGCACTATGTACCCGATCTGATTATTTGTTTAATTGAAGGGCTTGTTTAGTTCTTTGACAAAACATTGTTTATTCATATATAACATTTTGTCTCTCGTTTTTTTTTGTTTGACAACTGACATCAGGTCCTTGTATCTTCAATTTCTCGGTAGTTTTAATATGCATCTATTATCTTTTCGGTAATGCTAATAAAAAGTCACAAACCAGTCATTGAATAATTGTTTATACTTGACTTTTTCTTTCTGATTATTTTTAGGTACATATAGCATCTTTTTTTCACAAAAAATCAATGTTACAAAATTTTGCAGGGACTCCTGCTGATTGTGCGTCTCTGGGAATTTCCAAAGCACTATTTCCTACAATAGCTGATCTGGTACCTTCGTTTGAATTATACTCGTGGTTTTAAAAAGTATAACATTACTTGGATAGACTGCTTTTCCTATTCTGCTGGCCTCTTGGCAATGTTTCTTTATTGGAAGGGTTACATGATAAGTAAACTGTACCATATCTTTTTTATTTACTTATGGAAAGGAGTTTATGAAACTTCTAATGGCTTTGGGATAATGTCATTGTCACCCACTTCCACTATTACTGGTCATTTTGTTCAACAATTTTTTTTTTTGCTGAGAAGACAATCTGAATATGTGATCAACTTGACTAAAAGTTGTGATACGTATTGAGCTAATTGCTAATATGCGTTTTATTTGATGCACAGGTACTCAGTGGCATAAACATGGGTAGCAACTGTGGTTATCACATGTATGTAGCATTTTGTTTCTTCTTACTTCTAAATATTGTAGGACTCTGCAACTATTGACTCTTGCACTGCTTAGAGTAAGCGAGTCATAGCTAAAAGAATTTGAAGATCCGCACGCATATAGTAAAGGAAAAATAACTTTTTATTGAATAGATAGGATTTGTTTTTAAGGAATAGGTCTTATGCTCTTAAAGGCTATATCTATTCGATAGTCATCTTAGAAACGTGGATGTGCTAGCTAATGGATATAACAGGATGTCTAATTGTAGTATACCTGTGGAAATATTTTGGAAAGACCCAATGAAGTTGTGATAGACTTTGTCTTTCTATGTTATGAAAAGACAAACAAAATTGGATTTCCATTATATCTGAGATGCACCTTGTCACTACTATATAGATAAGATTTCTTCCCACTATAGCTGCTTCAGTGGCTATAGCTGGTATTTTTTGCTCAATGCTGTACTGAATGAGTTTCTTATGTGCAGTGTTTATTCAGGCACGGTAGCTGGAGCTCGAGAAGCCTTTTTCAATGATATACCTTCTATCTCCATTTCATATGATTGGTATTTTCACTTATTTCTGTGGCTACATATTTATGAATTTGTTCTCATCTGGTTTTAAAACAGATTTTGTGTTGGAATTGATAATAGGATTCAGTTTCAAAGTAATTTGACTGATGGTCATTATAAAATATGCCAATCATATTTTATTCTCCTACAACTGCAACTGGTTTTTGTTGCCCCCTTTGACCATTTGGAGGACTAATGTCCAGGGTTAGAGGAAAGAGCAATGTAGATGATTTCGCTCTTGCTGCTCAAGCATGCGTGCCTATCATAAGTGCTGTACTGGTTGAGATTAAGAATAAAAGACATCCTCAACGGTGCTTTTTGAATATAGATGTGCCAGCTAATGTTGCTGATCATAAGGTACAATCTCACTGTGTTTACATTTTGTTTGGTTTGCATTACACAGTCGAATATGCCTGTTTTCAAAATGCATGATCTGTTAATTTATGTTATTACTGATAAATGAATGAACATTTTCTATACATATGTATAGAATAGGCATTAATTTCTACCAATAAAGATTTACCTATTGAAATGTGGATTCTATAACAATAAATATGTGATCTACATGTAAAAGTGAAAATTCTAGGACTAGGATCTAGTGTCTGATTTCATGAAAATATTATATTCTCGTGAATTTATGCATTTTAACATTGCTTTCTCTTCTTTGAGCAAGTTTTAAATTCTTGTTTGCAATATTTGTCTAGTGAATTTTTATGTACTGCATATTGAAGTTGACATGTAACTTAGCATAGGGATTCAGAGGATTAATATTGCTGATATCCCATACCAATAATATATTGCTTTGCCATGCTTTACTTTCAAATTTAATTATTATTTTATATTGTCTCTCATGCCTCAAAAAAGGGGTACAGGCTAACTAAGCAGGGCAAAAGTATTTTTAGGATGGGATGGAAGCAAGTCACCAATGATTCACAAGGACAAAAAATGTCATCGACCATGGATATAAATACTGCAGCGCCTACCGAAACTGACAGATCATCTATATTGCCTGGACATCTTTTATTCAGTAGAGAAGTGGGTCCTTTTCTTTTTTCTTTTACTTGAAAGTTTCATATTGAAGGAGACTCTTATATCCCGCATTAGTCAATTCTACTTAGGCTACACAACTTAGCTAAGGATTTAGAATGCTTTAACTTTTGTAGGCAAAAGGTGCTCAGCTTGATGATCACGATACAGATCACAAATATTTGCAGGAAGGATATGTGAGTTTTTTTAATCAATTTTTTTTAAAAATTGCATTAATTTATTAAAAAAAATCTGGGTAAGCCAATTCCTTTTTTATTTCAGATTACTGTTACTCCTCTTTCTGCTCTCTCTCCAGCTGAGGCAGATTGTCATGCCTATCTAGAGGACTGGCTATCAAGTGTTTCTGAAATCCCTTCAGCATCAGCTTTATAGTGATGAAGACTAAGACACTGGTACGCTTATGATCTGTATAACAGTTTGGTTGAGCTATATCACTTGCAATAATTGTATTTACTTTTTAGCATCGTGGTCAATGAAGAGTAAAGATGCTGCTTTTGACATTTGAGTGCCTATTCATTGTACACGCTTACCGTTGTTTTACATTGTCTATGGTAATAACATTTCCAACAGAAACAATAGCCATATGTAAAACATACATAGGACATTTTTGCTTTTTCTAAATAAGTATAGCAATGGCTGCTTTCTATGTCCATGGGATAAAATTAGGAATAAAATCTAATGGGTTAAAAGTGTAATTGGAAGGAAGAATATCCCACCCAAATAAGAATTTTCACTTTGCTTTCTGGATGCTTTGAAGAGTGTAGTCCTAAGATTTGTCTTTGTAAGTTTAGCTTAATGATGATTCCGAACTATATCAGCAATGTGGTTCCCTGTTTCCCTTCTTCCCTCATTCAGGTAGGGTAAGGTGGTTGGTGATTCGTGTTGAATCTTGCATTGTTCATTGCCATTCTAACTGTTATTTAATACTCGCCTGCCAATTCTGCAACACTTTTTGGCCTACTTCAGCCAAAGTCCATTAGTGGAACCAAACCTGTACAGTTAGATTTAATCATGCAAATTATAAGGTGCCAAAATTGTTATTCTTGGGGGTATAAATAATAAAATTAACTGGCATAAATAAAACGTGGGCAAATATAATAAGACTTGGAAACAATAAGTGTATCAGGAAAGTTTATTTATTGGCATCATATGATCAATTCTAATATGAATTCCTTCCCCTCCGCTTTTTACTTAACTGATTGTGATTTGTGAATGCTTCTATCTGCAGATGTCTCTAGTTTAAGGGAAGTGATTTCCCGCTTCAAGCTGCTGCTAAAGAAATTACTTAGGTTATTCATATGTAGCATTACTATTCCTTGCAGTTTGGTTCTCGGTATGCATGCCATTGTTCCAATATTGTCAAGGACATTAAAGACTTTCTCCACTGCCTGATATATGATTGTATGAGAGGCTATTTTCTGTAAGCTAATAGCCTATTACTCACTTTTAGATCGATTTGGTCGCAATTCTTTTTATTTCTTTTTATCTGCATGAATTGAATGGCTTGTTGCATGAATAAGTACTGAACAAGAAAGCCATATTTGCTATGAGAGACCCCTCATTTTTAGATCATATTAATGGCAAATTCACATTGCCTATCGTTTCTCTCCTTATCATACTAAAGTTTTGCACCATTATACTGCTGCTTTTTTGGACATACACCAGGAGTCTGTATTCAGATTGAGGTCGTAGTATAGCACTTCTAGAATCAACCATTATTCTTAAATTTGTGATTCATAAATGGGGAAAAAGTGGATTTCATAATACAAACTTAGTGGAAGCTTTATAAAAACGGAAAAACTGAAATGAAGAAAAAGTTCTATCTGGGTGCCACAGATGTGAAGAGAAAACCCATATAAGTATGGGCATTATAAATACTTTTATGTACGTGAAGTGTCTCCTCTCAATTCTGTATACTGCACAAGGACTTCATTTTTCCAATGGCAAAGATGATGTATGTGATTCCACTAGTATTGACCAAAGGACATGAACGTCTTCATAAGGGCAAGATTTCACATCTTCATAGAGAATGTAAATCCCTCCTCCTGAAATGATGAAGCAACATTGCAAAATTTATGAGACCGTGAGAGGCAAATTAAAAGGAGCAAAGAATTGCGGTAATCCTAATGGGAAAAAAAATGCAGAAAGAGAGGGGGAAATGGAGAGGGTGGAACAAATGTGTTTCCCAGAAATTCAAATGGCAAGGAATAAATTAATATACTTTTGAAATTGAATCTTTTATTTGATTACTTAGACATGCCTGAATTCAATTTGGATGAAAACTAGCATGAAAAAACAGAAAAAAAAAAAAAGGACTTGGAATGGAGCTATTGAGAGTGTAATATAGAACATACTCTTATTTTGAGTTGAATGCAATCGAAACCAGAGCTTCTTCAACGAAGAGATGAGGGGTTGCAGCCACCTCATGTTGGATAGTATGTGTGGCTCATGTAGGTGAAACAATTGAAGGGAAATAGCAAGAAGAGAGGAGTTATGAGAGATAAAGAGGAGAAATTCTAGGCATTGCTTAGACAATGGTGAAGATTTTAAAGATCACTGTTCATACTTAGGGACATTTTACACTTCCTTGCAGGAAAATAATGAAATTCTCATTGTTAGCTGGTAAGATATCATTTTCAGACCTTTTCTTCCTTGGAGAAAAAAAAAGGCCACTCCACCAATAGAACTCGTAAATCACATAGTAGAAGCCTCTCTTGGTGTCCATTTTTCTCAATCAGTAGCTTATGCGATACACTTCCTTGTCTTCACCATCATTTGGCATAGACATAAATGGTAAAAGGCACACATTCAAAATGTTTCTTTATTTTGTTTTATTTGATTTTATATTTATTTTTTGCACATAGGGCTTCCTCTTGCATTTCAAGCAAGTACAAAGCCTACTTTGAAGAGTTTCCCTCAAGAGTCTGTTTCCTATTGGTGCACCTGTTGGTTCTACTTGGGTGCCTTACAAGAGTAACAATTTCTTGAATGTCTTGCTGACTCAAATCAGACAATGCATGGCAATATGCCATGGATGACTTACCTACACTCACCATGTATATTACTTATGAAACTAACAGTATGTTTGAATTGGGAATTAAGAAGGAGAAGAGAGGAGAAGGTGAGAGATTTGAGACTTCTTCTCCTTATTTAAAAAGTTGAAGATTAGAGGAGAAGAAAATAAAAGATTAAAAAGTTAATTTCTCATTCTCTTTATTCCTTCGTAAATTCTAAATACTTTAAAACAAAAAAGCTACTTCCCAAACAAAGTTAGAGGAGATGGGGATTAATCCCCGCTTCCCTTCTCTCCCCTTCTAATTTCTTCCCTCCCCTCTCCTTTCAAGTATCCAAACACACCCTAACTAATTAATCTGTTTACTAAAACAAAAAAAATGCCATTCCTTCATCCCCTTCTATAAAACTCTAGACATTTCAGTACTATAATTTCTTAATTAAACGGAAAAGGTTTTTTATTTTTGTATACCAGCTCTCTGGCAACATGAACAGGTTGCCACATAAAGATAAGTTATCTCTTATCCCTTATGTGGGTTAAAATCTGCTAATATATATCCCATCATAAGGTATCTGCTATCTTTACCTTTTTTTAAAAAAAAAATAAAACAAAAAAATTGAGGGAAGTGATAGTACATCACATTATTTAGTGTGGGTGAAATTAGTGGCAAGGAATGATTAACTGCAGAGGGTAAAGACAGAGATACCAATTTCTGGAGAGAAAGCAAACAAACAGAAATACACAAATTTGATGTGTCGGATGAGTACTATCAGTAGTTGCAGCTGAGGGTACCTAACCTAACTTTAGAAGGATTGGATTTGGAAATTGCAGGGTTAAGGGTTAAGGGTTAAGGTCCAAAGAGCAAAGTCCACTTCAGACCCATCAAAGCTAACCATGGACCTAAGATCCTAGTGGTTTCAGCTGGGTCTGTTTGTTTGTTTGGGTCAGGTGGGTGAGACCCATTTGTGTCCACCAGTTTAAAACATGAACTCTTATGATATTTTGATACTAACCCAAAAGCAAAAAGGGTTGCCTTACTGAATCTAATATAACTTTTGGAATCCCCAGAGAATTTCAATAAAGCTTCCTTCAAACCTCCTTTGGATATTCTGCTCCCATTATCGATTCTCTCTGACTCTGCACTGTGACTGTGATCATGTGCTTTCATCTTATTCTCTCCTTTGTTTTTTAGCCCATCATCATGTATACTCATCAATTTCTTCTCTTCTTTTGTTAATGGAGGGGTCTGCAATTCTTACTTTTGCAAACCAAATTTTCATCCACTACAATAATATCGATCACCTGTGACTTGGGGTCATTAATTGAATTTGCTTTCTTCTTTAAAACAGAAATATCAAGATATATTCATAAAACTGGGTCTTTGACAAATCATTGAATATAACTTCATTCATAAAAAAATTAAAATATAGATAATTTGGTCCTTGAAAAAAATTAAAAGATATACTCGTTACTTTATAAAAAAAAATTAATGAGTATACTATTTATTTTTTTTCAAAGGCTAAAATATATATTTCAACTTTTTAGAGATTGAGTTGTAAAATTTAATTTTTTAAGAATTGAGCTATTGATTTACTCTATTTCTTGCAAGATAAAAAGATAAGATTTTTTGTTTTCATCCTGGCATTTTTTTCTATCAAATTTCAACAGATATTGTTCCATCTAATTAATTATTTAAGTTGGTGCTTGAATTTACGGTAAATTGATATGTCAGTCAGCAAGGGGGAAAAAAGCAATTGTTTGGGATATTTCTTTTTGCCTGGAAATTATTTGGGATATGCCGCATGTATACCTTTATTTGGGTTATAAAGTAACATTCATTAAGGGGGTGAATCCTTATGAAAGTTGGGGTGTCTTACTAACTTACTTTATCCAGATCCATGGGTTAATTTGAGTTTTTGTTCTATTAAATTAGTACAAATTTAACACCAAAAGTTTAAAAGAAAGCCTAATCTCATCACGGTTAGCGTATTATACACTTTTAACTTTAGCTTGAAATTTGTTGTTTCATTGTATTATTATTACTGATCACTTACAACTGTTATTTTCATCATTACCTTTTTCGCTTTCTTTTTCTTTTTTAATTCCCTCAATTCCCCCCACATTTTTAGTTTGGTTCCAACAAATAACTATGTACTGATTCTGTAAAACAAACTTACATATCTAATTATCTATTCCAATTTTTCATCGACCAGATATATCGTACGCAAATCTAACTTTTAATTGTCATTTTTCAAAAGACTCAGATTTAGAAATCAGTAATTCCTTATATATATATATATATAAATACTTTAAGTTGTCCAGTTAAAACCATATACTTGGACAAATGAAGAGTTAAAGGTTGAAACCTATAAGTAGGCAAGTCCTTTCTCTTACAATGCAAATTATTTTTGCACTCCATATATATATTGGATTATTTTTATCACCGACATGATGAAAGTTACCGATCCATTCAACAAAAATTGATGGTTTTAAGAAAAAGGCATTAAAATATTATGGAGATGCCATCCTTTTCTAGATACTGTACGAGACTGTAGCAAGAAAATTCGCCTATGTGACAAACATTTTTAATGAATATTGCTCACTTATCCACATCAGGATTTTGACATGCATGAGTAATTGTCGTTTGTCTCTTCATCGTCTGATCAATATAGGCGAAAATGAAATAATTTGGAAGGAGAAGATGATATATCACTATATATATGTACCCTACTAATAGAATAGGTTAATGTATTTTGATTTTCTGTTTTTCTATCCCATCATGTTCCATCATTTTTTTCTTCTTTAACTCGTATATATGTAATAATTAAGCAAACACTCAAGTTACACTTTTCTTTTCCTTTTATTTAAAATGGAATTATGGATCTTTAATGTATTATAATGGGGAGGTCCAAGCTGCAGAATTGCAGTGGGAAAAAGGCTTTGACTAATGAGTTTGATGTTTGCCACATTTTTTTCCATTATTTTTTAAACGAGTAAATTAATAATTTATTCTTTAAAAGATCACTAAGTTGACAATTATGTCACTAAAATATTGAAATGTAAAATTTAATTTTTGAAAGATGAAAATAATATATTAATTAATCTTTTTTATGAATTAATTAGTGTATTATTTTAATCTTTTAAGAATTAAATGTGTATTTTAATATTATAGAAACTATATTGTTAATTTGATAATCTTTTAGTGATTAAATTGTTAGTTTACTATATTTAAGAGAGAAAGTAATGAAATTGAAATGGTTGTACATGTGTGGGTACTAAATACTAATTAGAGGTTTGCTTTTGTAACGGTTGGGACTAAGAATCATATGGACAACATAAGTGCGTCAAAAATCAACATAGAGCACACCTATCTTACTTTACTTTTTTTTTTATTTAATTTTTTTTTCAAAAACGACTATAAATATATGCATGAGAAAGCTTAACGAATTAACGTTATTAGTCAAATCCCTCGTTTGAAAACAAAAAATTGAAGCGAATCATATGCTTTGAGTTCAAATCGATTTCGAGTCATTAGGTGTGGAAAAAGTTTTGACAAGACACGAACAACCTTTTCATACATAATAATCTAGTTACCGTTTGATTATTCGGTGCTTTACGGCTGTTCCTTTGGGATCAATTTATCTTTTTTTTTTTTTTTTGGTAAATTACACTTTGATACCCTGTGGTTTGACCCTATTTCACTTTGGTACCCTGTGGTTTGAAACCTGACACTTTGGTATTCTGAAGTATTCTCCATTAACACTTTGGTACCCTTTGGAGCTATTTTGTAATTTTAACCATAACAAATTTTGCAAAAATTACATATTGACCCCAAAAAGTTTTTATAGTTTCCATTTTAGTCCCTAGATAATATGTATCCAGGGACCTATTTGTAATTTTTTGAAATTTTTTGGGGTCAATATATAATTTTTGAAAAATTTGTTATGGTTAAAATTACAAAATAGCTCCAAAGGGTACCAAAGTGTTAATGGAGAATACCACAGGGTACCAAAGTGTCAAGTTTCAAACCACATGGTACCAAAGTGAAATAGGGTCAAACCACAAGGTACCAAAGTGTAATTTACCCTTTTTTTTTAAGTGTTTCTTAATCACTTACTGTTGTTAAAATATATTTATGTTTATAAGAGATAAAGAGACAACTTAATTTTCTTAAAAAGTCCAAGGCTTGAATATAGAGTTATTTTCCCCCACAAATGTGCCTAAAGTAAATTAATTATTTTTCTCTTCAAATAAAAATTTTTTTCTCACTGTTTCTTTTTGTATTTTTGTTAGAAATTGACTTATGGTTTTGGTGGGACATTGCAGGAGTAAGGAAACAAGGCATTCATGAAGGGCATATCAATGTCCCTGCAAAATGCAGCCTAAGCCCATGATTCCCATCATAGACTCATAGCTTGAATTTGATTAGTGTTTTAGAGTATATACAATATAATTAAAGTCTCTTCTATATAATTAGGAGTGTACATGGTTTGATTTAGTTTGAGCGTTAATTGCAATTCACTAAAATTAGTTGTTTGGGTTTGGACTTTAATTTGGACTGTTTTGTTTTTTTTTTTTTTGNAAATGATCAGTGGGTTGGTTGGAATCAAATTGGATAGTGATTTTCTAATACAATAAATTATGACATTTTAGTGGTGAATCCAAACCTACAGAAACAGAAAATGATCAGTGGGTTGGTTGGAATCAAATTGGATAGTGATTTTCTAATACAATAAATTATGACATTTTAGTGGTGAATCCAAACCTACAGAAACAGAAAATGATCAGTGGGTTTCTATATATAAAATGCAAAGTACAAAATTATAATATTTTGATTTTTTATAAAATATTATTTAGTTAGGGAGTAAGATTGAATTAAAAAAAATAAATTATTCATAAACCTATTAACTAATATAAGAATTTATAAATCAAAATATTATTAAATCAACGCGAACTATCATCAAACTCACACAATTTAATGATGTAATTTTATTTGAATTAGACCAATCGGCAAGTCTGATCATTCTGAAATATTATTCCTATAATTGGTTATGTCCAATATTTCAAGTCACATGACACAATAACATACATAGGCCCCTACTCACTCTTTTTTTTGGGTATATATACTTCTTCCCTTTTTTCTATACCCTAGTTAATTGAGCAAAACGACTGTTACTTTGTAGTCTTCCACGGTACCACTGATCACATAAATATTATACATCATATGAACACTGTTTATTTTTTTGCAGACACAGATCTAGTTAGAGAGAGAGAGAGAGAGAGAAATGGAGTTGAAGGAATAGAGAAAAAAGCAGCTTGCACTTTGAAATTTAAAAGGCAATGATTCAATCATGATGTGGTGTGTTCATAGCCAAAAGGTGGTGTGTGCAAATGCGTTTTGGCCATTATATGTTCAGGCTAATAGAGGGAGGGAGAAAATATGTGTGTGAGACTATGAAGCATGGACACTGACACGGACACGGGACACGACACGGACACGGACACAGCGACACGTCAAACTCTCAAAATTACGCGACACGACACGGCATATATTTATATATATAAATAATTAAATATTCATAATTTTTAATGAAAAAATTAAAAATTACAATTTTTATTCATAATATATGTCATATCTATTATTATTTTTTCTTTTCTATCATGTTAAAGTTACAAAAAATTAATTTATATTCTAAAATTTATGGATATGTATCGTGTCGGTGTCATACGAGTGTCGGACACTGACACGTGTCTGACACGACGACACGCCTTCAAAATGAAGTGTCCATGCTTCCTAGGTGTGAGAGAGAGAGGTTGGTGTTTCAAATTTTGAAAATGAGAGAGAAGAGAATCAAAACCTTTTTTTATTTTCTTCCTTTCTCGTTAGGGGTAGGTGAGTGAGCTTGAGAATAAGTGGAAATTAAACAACTTTAGTACAATTGGGCCACGTGAGAGGTTTTTCTAGCAAACACCATCATATCCTTCTCAAACCATTATATTATATTTATTTGTTTATTTATTTAACCTTCCTACCAAACTATGCCTCGCATATGTAAGGTTAGTTCTAGAATAATGCAAGTCTTCGTAAAAAATAATTAACAAATTAAAGGAGAGAGAGAGAGAAGGAACCATTGGTGGAGAGAGAAGATCGAATCTGAATGGTGTGTATTTGAATGAGGACAAATGAAACAAATTTGACACAAGGTTCCAGCTTTGGTGAGTATTAATTTTAACTTTAAACGATAAAGCTTACAACTTTAAGCTTTGGGAAGCTCAACTTAGCAGCCTAAATATCGCTTTGGCTTACTTAATTTTGGCTTCCCTTAACCCTTAAACTCACATTCTTTTATATATCTTTTCTTTAATATAATTCACTACTTAACCGACGACCATTTCCTTTTACTATTGTTTCCCTCTTTCTATATCCATTTGACTTTCTCTTTCGAAAATTAGGCAAACCTGCTACGTCCTTCTAGGCTATTTAAGAAAAACTACATGTATAGGAAAAATTATAAAAATGAAGCCCCAAGTTAAATAGAGAAAGATTTTTTTTTTGGTGAAAAAATAGAGAAAGATTTGATGACACGTAGAGAATGTTGGGACATTATTGATTATTATTATAATTAATTAGTATTTTAAGTTGTGGTTGTTTGAATGGGCGCTATTATGGGTGGTTGCCGTAAGGACAACGGACTTAGAGTTCTGATGCATGGAGCTTATTTACTACTAATGGTTTCATTAATTTGGTGTGTTCCATGTTTTCATGATATGGAGGAGTCAAGTATCGAGGTTTTGACTTGCACACCCACACGAGTTTTTGTGGGTTTGTGCATTTTAGCTATGTTCTCTGTGTCTCCCAACACACTTCGCACAAGCATTTATCATCTAACCTCGGCTTGTTTAATTATACCATGCATACATATATTGTTTATATAGCTATGGGAAGACAATCAAATGATGCATTTATTGTGTTCATTAATTTCTTATTCCTCCATCTTATTGAACTCATAGGGAAGAAAATTGATATGAAATTGTGTTACATCGAGATTTGATTCTCTGCGGAATTAGAGAAAGAAAGAAAAAAATGTGAGTCTCATGAATTTGTAAATATGCAAGACTTACCCTTTTTATTTCTCTCTTTTTTTTTTTTCTTTCTCTATCTCTAATTCTACAAGAAATATAGGGATAGATCCCTACAGTAAATTTCCACCGCAAGATCCTGCAATATGAAACATCACACACAAAACACAATGTTTCAATACGTTTTGGTGAAAGCGGGTCCATCCACTTTCACGTTGCAAGGCCACTCCTGGGGATCCACAACCAAAAAAATATAGAGAAAGAGATTGTAAAGAATCTACTTCCATATTATCATGTTACATTATCAAATGTGTACATACAAGCATCAATGTCATGCCATATATGGATTAACTATTATTGTCATTAATTAAGTAGCTTATATATATTTATATGCGTATAAATTAATGCCCATCATTATCACTAATAATCACACCGCAAATTGGGTGTTGTAGATGTGATAAAACTTCACACACATGAAATATATGGTAAATCAAATCATGATGTGATTGATAATGGAGTGTATCAGTATATATGTAAGACATGGCCGGTTTGACAGTTAACTTTATACAAATATATTTATGTAACATTCATCATGTGACATACAAGAGTCCAACTCAAACAATATTTGAGTGGGCTCCCACAATTATGAACTATAGGTTTTATTATATCATTGGCGAACCTGGTTGTACATCTATACAAAATGTTGCTTTCGGATGCCTGTATTAATGGACATTGAATGCGAATATGTTTTTGAGAAGTAGCGGTTTAAAAGTAGTGAGGAAATATCATGCATATATATATATAAGTTTCAATTTTCAAGCAAAAGCTTATGAAATCTAGATCTAATTAATATATATATATATATATATATTTATATTATATGGTTAAATAAACAATTAATTGAAGTGAGATTTAAATGAAGGAAATATTAAAATGAAAAAGAACGGAATGAATGGGTGAACGTGTTGCATGTGGCTATGTATATATACATATGTATTTACACATAATATTTTTTTTTTTTAATAGCAAGTAGCTAGGGTTTAGTGATGGATGCATTGCATGGCATGGATGTTAAATGCAGGTACGCAAAAACAATAGTAGGACTGTTAAATGACAGTAATTAATAACAGGGAAAGAGAGAGAGAAGAGAAAACGATATATGACATAAATTGGGATGGGGGTGATGGGCATAGGTAGGATATAGATTTATAAAGAGACATAAGAAGACACCATATATATATCTATATCAATATGTATGATTGTATGTATGTATTGATCCACGATATATATATATGATAGTAGAGTGCATGGTGATATATATATATATATATTCCGAAAAGAAGCACAAGGGGTGAAGATGATTCAACAATCATACGTCTACTTATCCCGCAATATCCGTTCACGTGCTCCTACTGGTTTTGGCTTCTTACTTCTTCTCATCCAAAAACCCCTTCTCTGCTCTGTGTACTTGTACGTGTTTCTTCCCACAAATAGCCTTCCACTTTTCCTTTTATTCACTCCCAATGCCACTCTCTCATTTCTTCTTCCTTTTTCAGTTCTCATCCGTTTTCACCTCTCCACTACTCCACACAACCCCTTTCATAATTGAACTGCCACCTTGATATTTCAACCTCACAACTCTTTTTTCCCCACTCCCCCACTCCTACTCCATTTATCATATATATATATATATATATATATATCAACACACTACATCATGCACTATATATATATGTGCATATCAATGCATATATATATAAACATATCCCCATCACAATCACCATCAACATATTAATTTCATTTTATATTATTTGACAAGTTTGCCAGAATAATTAAAACCGTGAAATAATATCTATTAATTAGTGCATAAAAAACTAAATAAAATTATTAATAGAATTTAAGTTTAATAGAAAGGGTACAATATTATCTTAAATAAAAAATAGGCAAAAGTACTGTTGATACTCCTAACGTTTGAGGTTATTTTCAGTTATACCCCCATTTTTTTTTTGTCAATTGTGAGGGTATAATTGACTTAAATGTGAAACGTTAGGGGTATAATTGACAAAAGAAGAACATTGGAGGTATAACTGAAAATGACCAAAAATGTTGTGAGATGCAATAGTACTTTTGCCTAGAAAAATAAAATAAAATAAACTAATTATTTTGTTTTGAAAGATCATCGATGTGACCATCCGATTTTTGAAAGATTAAAATACATAATTTAATTATTAAAATATCAAAATAATATACTTATTAATTATTTTTTATAACTTAAATAATTTACCAATTTAATTATTGAGAGATTAAATTATTAATTTATTTCCAAAAAATATCTGTGAAAATTAAAAAAATAAATAAATAATGATTGATATAGAGAGTGAGAGAGGTGAGGTGAGTAAAACAAAAACTTGCGTCATTCTAATAATAAAAAATTGGGAATATTGAGGTGAGGTGAGGTGTTTTCAAACTTGAGATTAGTTTAGGGAGGAGACGGTGTCGTTTGGTAAGAGGGAGGCGACGTTTTCCGTTAAACAAGGCATTGACCAAAAAGCAAGAAGGAGTGAAGAGTGTTGACGCTTTCAGAAAAGGCTTTAATAATAAGTGCGTTTGCATGCGTAAGTGTGCATTGCAGCATAACGGCGTTATCAGGCGTTGTTTCCCCCTATATATATACACATTACTTCTTCCTTTTAATTTAAACTTCACACTCTCCCTCACTCTTGAGTACTCACTACTCACTACCCATCTTTTTCTTCAGTTTTCAATTACTCACTCCATATCTTCTCGCAAGCAGCATTTGAAAGCCGTTTAATTATTTATGGTTGCGTGAATCAGAAGCTTGGTATATTAGTCGTCTCTGCCTTCCTAACATCTCTGATCTCTCGTTGCAAGTGCTACATATATATATTTACACCTAAGCTACCTACCTAATCATTCTTCCATTATTCATGGGGAAGAAAGAGCAGCAGCAACACGCATCAGATCAGAAACACAATACTACTAGATCAGTTCAAGCTGTTCTTGAAATCATCCGAAAACAAACTCCACTAACTGTTAAGCAGGTAGCTAACTTGCCTAATTAGTACTAATTTCAGTTTCAACAAACATTATTAATCAATTACTTAACATTTTGTGTAGGAGAAGTTCTGCAACTATGCTTGTGTGGAACGGTTTCTGAAAGCCAAGGGCGATAATGTTAAAAAAGCTGCAAAGCAACTCAGGGCTTGTTTGTCTTGGAGAGACACTATAGGCACGGGTACGCTATTATAATTCACTCATTTCTATACATCCAAACACTTCTTCTTCTTCTTCTTCTTACTCTACAACAACTAATGCCTTTTCTTTTATTATTAGCTTTGCTTTTTCTCCGTGCTGTGAGAAATCTGCAACCACACTCTTCTTTTATCTTTCTTTTTTCGTGAATCATCGATTTCTCTTTTTGTTTTCTTCGTTCCCCCAAAGAATCTTGCTTTTCTCCCTTTGATTTTTTTTTTTTTTTTTATAATTATGCGTTAAAGCGAACTCTTTCAAAACCCCACCTTAGTAAGTTGTAATCATTAGAGCCACACCTAGCTAGCAAAAAGAAAGGATATATTTTTCTTTTTCTTTTTCTTTTTGATTTGAGAATATCTACTGATTTACATTTTTCAATATGGATGTTTGTGGAAACAGAGCATTTAATAGCAGATGAGTTCTCGGCTGAACTTTCGGATGGGTTGGCTTACGTGGCGGGTCACGACGATGAATCCAGACCTGTTATGGTAATTTCATTTTGACCTCCTCCTTTTGGTTTCGTCATATGTGTGTTTGAAAAAAAATGCGAGATCTTTTTGTCGTTTCTTGATGGTTTTTTGAATTGGGGCATCAGATATTCCGGATGAAGCAAGACTACCAGAAGTTGCACTCTCAGAAACTGTGAGTTTTCAAACACAAATTAAACATTTGCTTCTGTTATAATCTTAGTAACAAAGAGTACTCAACTTTTCATGCTTGTCTCTCTGTTTTTTTGTGTGTTTTTGAAAATTCTGCAGCTTCACTCGTCTGCTGGTGTTCACACTGGAAGTGGCCATTTCGACCATGCCCAAAAATGTAGAACAATTTGTTATGCTTTTCGACGCAAGTAAGTCCACTGTCCACCCACAACGAAATCCCTATATTGCCCTTCTCACTCCCATTTTTAAAAAGCGAGAGAGAGAGAGAGTAAATAAATGAGGGACAGTCACAGACAGCGCATGCAAAGCAAAGGCTGATATATGGTATAGGCTTTCCAATTGAAAGAGGGGGTATTATCGGGAATTGGAGTGATAATTAATGAAATATTCTCTCCTGGAATTGGTCCATTTCAATGACTGATGCTGATGCTTCCTTAAATTAGTAGGCAGTTGTAGCAGAAGTATCCATAAGGGCATGATTCTGCATTCATTTTTACCTTTTCTTTTTGCCAGAACTGATTATTTTTTCTTTTAAAATGGCCTTCTTAATTAGTCATATTTTGGGGATTAAGCAAAGCAAGGGGGTGTTTGGTGCAGGCTTTTTCAGGTCGGCATCGGCTTTTATGAACTTGTTGCTTGCAGCGCTGAAAATTGTGAGCGAGTACTATCCAGGCCGGCTACACAAAGCCTTTGTCATAGACCCTCCCTCTCTCTTTGCTTATTTATGGAAGGTAAATTTCAATTTTCGGACACCAAACAGTGCCTACTTTTGGTACCCTACAATGTAAATACTATCCCAACAGTGCTACTTCAGTTCCAACTTCCAACACCCTCCTCCTTTTAGTCATCTCTTTGCTCTTTACTCTTTACTCTTTCCTCCTTTCTTAAGTTTAAGTGTTTTTTTTTAGTGGAAAAAATTTGATAGATAAGTCAATAAAAAATATTAGACATACATTTTTACAAAAAAAATCATAAAAGAATGGTACAACAAAGATATAAATATCTTGAGTTTTTTTTCCCTCTCAATAATGCATGATTATACTTTGCTATGCTTGTGCTAGTAGTAGGTCTGGCCCACTAAACTCCATCCACCTCTCTCCTTATAATAATTAAAATCACCCTGTTCACATTTGACTTACCATTCTTTTTTAACAAGTTGTGGTTCATGATCTAAACAATTCAATTGAAGAGCTTGGAAAACATGCATGTTATACATATATTTTAAGATGATCCACCCTTCCATTGTCCATACCACCTTTAACTTTTTTGGTTGGGTTCATAGCATAAACTCTATATTACTTTGCATTGTCGCGAGGGAATTAAAGACATTAAGAATGTAGAATGACTTGTATACCCACCCTTTTTCTAGATTCGGTTAATGTAGAAATCCAGATCAATACACATGCATCACAGAATAAAACCGAAACAGTGACCAATACATAGTAATGTGATCCAAATTTTGAGAGTCAAAATAGGGTCTTTTCAAATATTCACCTTGTGTCTTTATTTTTGTTAGAGATACTGATAAATGTAACTGATTATGGTTTGTTAGAAAGCTGTTAGTGATTAGTTGAATAGGTTTATGGTTATTTGTTTGATAATAATTTTGATGTGAAAGTAAATGATTGTGTGCGTTGGGAGTGTAGGGAGTTCGGCCATTCGTGGAGTTATCAACGATGGCAATGGTGGTGTATTCATTAGACTTCGAAGAATCACTAGAGTTCAATGACGACTTTGTATCGTACCCAAGAGCCTCGTCCCTCCGATTCGACCCCTCCACCATAAAATCAACGGCCAAGATTGGTTCATGCTCATCTTCCCGCTTCTCCTTCACGGTCTCTCATCACTTTGACTCCCTCAAGCCTTGGTACCTAAGTCTGACTGCTGACACGTCAGCATCCAAAGTAGGACCCACCACCCCCTCTTCTCTGGGCCCCGCACTCATCTCCCCACTCAACGCTCGCTCTCTCTCATTTGCATCACCGGTTGCCAGAGCGCCACATGGAAGGCTTGCCAGGAAGAGCTTGTTCCCATCCACTCCGATGCCGCAACGTGTCACTGCCAAAGAGACCGTGCGGGCCCCATCGAGGACCCCACGTCCCTCGTTCTTGCAATCACCGGCTACGTTCTTCCGCAAGGAGAGCCACGTCAGCAAAGCGGACAGGTGTCGGGAATCGTTCTTGCCGTTTTTGAAGTTTTATAGGAGGCCGTATGATGAGATGATTTATAGGTCAAAGATGAGGCCCCCACTCGGTGGCCTCATTTCCATTGTTTCTCCCCACATCAGACGACGCCACGTGTCCGTTTCTCAGCGTTACTAAAATTGATCAACGGCACACAAGTGAAGAAGAAGTACATAGTATCTGGATTTGATTAACCAATGTGTCTACGACACTAATAAACAAGGATTCCTGGGTCGTTTAAAGGAAAAAGAGCACAAAAAAGAGACGACGTGCTAAGCGGGGCGTGAAACGGTGTGCAGTTAATTGGAATGCCTGGAAACAGGGTAACGTAGTTGAAACGGCGAAGGATTGATTGAAAATGTTGTTGAGAGTGGTGGGAAATAGGAGAAGAACAAGACTAAGAAAAAAAAAATTAAAGAGCGTTGAAAATGAAACGACAATGTCGAAATTTGTAATATTTATTAATCTAATGATCATTATATTATATTTGTTCTAGTTGTGGTTGTAATTTTGATTATCGAGGGAGGTAGAGAGAGTAGTAGAATCTTTTGGACCAACTTGGTTGGACTTTTTTGTCTATAATAAGAAAAAAGAAAGATGGAAGTTTGAAAACTCTGATACTATTGTACTGTTGCGCTTGGATTCCTAATAGTTTAAGCCAGGAGTTGGTGAGAATAAGTGTCGGGTTTTGTTGTCTGAGAAGTCAAACACACGACGATGCTTTTAAATTTCTAATTTCTCTATGGTATGGGGAATTGAGAAGTGAAAAAATTGATAGTAAATAGATACACGGTTGGTTTTGTCGTATAGCAAGCGAGGTTAAGGAACGAATCAATTTATCAATCAACAATAAATAATGTCAATGTATGTATGAAGAGTGAAGAATCAAAGTTTCTGTTACTCAAATATAATTATGCACATATTAGAGGTATTATCAATAACGATGTTCAGTTTGACATCTCCGAAATGTGGGATTTGTAGTATAGGGCGGAGATTCGGGTGCAATGTGGAAAAACGAATGGTGTGCTTGTGTGTGCATAGTGATATATATGGCATCAGCTAGTATTTGGATTATGTCATTTGTTTGATTGTACAGTGGTTTGAAACTCAAAGTCTCCGCTTTTATTTTCCCTTTTGTTGTTTTTGAGACTTCCAAAGGAAAAAAGACACACAAAGGATACGCGATATGCTAACTCCAACATCCTAAGTCCAAAGTCTGATAAATCTTTAGTTAACTGCTGCTCATTCTTCAACTCAAATTAGGTAATAAGGGTGCATACCTTCCTTTTCAACAGTGTTAAGTGTCAACCTCTTTTCACTTGAATCTCTCGACACACTTGCCTTCATTTATGCCATTCACTAATTTCTTAATGTTGTACTTCACTGATGTTGTTAGGGACATGAGATACTTGTTTTTTCTGAATCTAGCTTTGATTTTCAAAAGCTGGATTTTTAGAAATTAAAAATGGAGAGGTGTCGTCGTACATTTATCTTGAGCCTATATTTTTTTTTATTAAAATAATCATGTTTTCAGTCTTAACTATTTTAAACCTTCTGACTATTTTTGTTCATATATATCAAACAGTGTATTGTACAATCTATAACATAATTATATAAATTAATGTCGGTTTTTATATTTTCGATGAAGAGTTTTCATACAATGACGGAGATCGTGAAATAAAATATAGGGTAAATTACACTTTGGTACCCTGTGGTTTGACCCTATTTCACTTTGGTACCCTATGGTTTGAAACCTGATATTTTGGTACCCTGAGGTTTTGACAGTTAACACATTTGTACCCTCA
>QANZ01023521.1:0-25812 GCA_003254925.1 Chamaecrista fasciculata
AGTTCAAATCTTTTAGAAACCAAGAATAAGGCATGTGTGTAATTGAATTTATAGATGAGGTTCTACCAGAAAACTCAGGTTATAAAGAATCAAGAAACACTGCGTAACAAGATGAAATAATCTAAAATTTAAATCAAGTGAAACTTCAACTGCAGCACAAAGGCAAGGAAATGAATAGAGAAGAAAAATAGTTTGTTTTCAATCCAATACAATCATTTCCAAGTTTGAATTTCTTTTTCTCCCCATCATGGAGTCTAAAAAAATATTGAAAGATTTTTTAAAAAAAAAATCTCAGACCAAAAGAAAGGGAAAAAACACTTCAAATCAAATAGAAACAATACCCACCCAAGCTTGCCAAAATAATTCAAACCCACTACTCATCCTTTTCGTCATAACTCACCTCCCGCTCTTCCTGAAAACCATCTTACTGTGCAAGACTTAAGAGGTTTATCAGGAAGGAGAGCTATAACTAATGGTTGAGCATAGGAGTTCAAATCTTTTAGAAACCAAGAATAAGGCATGTGTGTAATTTAGATTTAGAATTTATAGATGAGGTTCTACCAGAAAACTCAGGTTATAAAGAATCAAGAAACACTTCGTAACAAGATGAAATAATCTAAAATTTAAATCAAGTGAAACTTCAACTGCAGCACAAAGGCAAGGAAATGAATAGAGAAGAAAAATAGTTTGTTTTCAATCCAATACAATCATTTCCAAGTTTGAATTTTCTTCTTCTCCCCATCATGTAGTCTAAAAAAATATTGAAAGATTTTTTTAAAAAAAAAAACTCAGACCAAAATTAAGGGAAAAACACTTCAAATCAAATAGAAACAATGCCCACCCAAGCTCGCCAAAATAATTCAATCCCTCTACTCATCCTTTACGTCATAACTCACCTCCCGCTCTTCCTGAAAACCATCTTACTGTGCAAGACTTAAGAGGTTTATCAGGAAGGAGAGCTATAACTAATGGTTGAGCATAGGAGTTCAAATCTTTTAGAAACCAAGAATAAGGCATGTGTGTAATTTAGATTTAGAATTTATAGATGAGGTTCTACCAGAAAACTCAGGTTATAAAGAATCAAGAAACACTGCGTAACAAGAAGAAATAATCTAAAATTTAAATCAAGTGAAACTTCAACTGCAGCACAAAGGCAAGGAAATGAATAGAGAAGAAAAATAGTTTGTTTTCAATCCAATACAATCATTTCCAAGTTTGAATTTTCTTTTTCTCCCCATCATGGAGTCTATAAAAATATTGAAAGATTTTTTTAAAAAAAAAACTCAGACCAAAAGAAAGAGAAAAAACACTTCAAATCAAATAGAAACAATGCCCACCCAAGCTTGCCAAAATAATTCAAACCCACTACTCATCCTTTTCGTCATAACTCACCTCCCGCTCTTCTTGAAAACCATCTTACTGTGCAAGACTTAAGAGGTTTATCAGGAAGGAGAGGTATAACTAATGGTTGAGCATAGGAGTTCAAATCTTTTAGAAACCAAGAATAAGGCATGTGTTTAATTTAGATTTAGAATTTATGGATGAGGTTCTACCAGAAAACTCAGATTATAAAGAATCAAGAAACACTGTGTAACAAGAAGAAATAATCTAAAATTTAAATCAAGTGAAATTTCAACTGCACCACAAAGGCAAAGAAATGAATATAGAAGAAACCATAAGCCAAGATATTAATCTAAAAGAAAAACACTAACCTTAAATCAAGAACCAATTGATGATAACTTTGATTGACTGTTTGGATAATTCCTCGTCTGAAGGAGGAAACAAACCAGATCCAAAGGGACATGTAGAAGCACTAAGAAGTGCCTGGTGTTCTGCAACAAGTTATAATGTTTCTTCTTGTCCAGGAACAATTCAGTTTGGTAAGTGACCTGATATTGTGATTTGTTAGGTGTATGCATTTACCCAAATCTTTTAAAAAAATTACATCTAGCCTTTTGGAACTAATTCTACAATTAACTTATTTTGGAATTAAAAAAATTAAGATTATCCTAACTTACATAATCAGTATAATGGCATATGTGGCAATTTGGGCTTGTTGAACCTTTGTGGTTCTTGAATGTCTGATACAGCTTTTGGGCGAATGATTCATGGTTTGATCTGAGAAACATACTGCAAAACGCATGCTTCTTGCAAGTTTCAATCTCTCTTTCAATAGCATTTGGTAGAGTTGTCCCTGAGCCAGGATAGAGAGAAGTGCAACAGAGTTAAAGTTGACCCTTGCGAAAGAAAGAGTTAAAATTAAGAACAACGAAACTATTTTCTACTTCAAAGTATGGTTGATCTTTTACAGGAAGTGGGATAGTAAGGGAAGAAAAAAATTTCAAGATGACAAGGGAAAAGACATTCAGTTGAAAGTATTTGTAATTAATGAGTTGAAATTTGAAAGTATACTCCATTCAAAGTGAATTTAAAAAGAAATACAAGACCACTTAATTACTAACCTCTGAAGGAATGAGGATGGCTGTTGGGTTGCTGGGTATCACCGATTCCTTGGAAGCTGTTCTTCAAACGGAGGCGTGGGGTCTTCTTGAATGCTGGAAAATTGCGACTGATTGGTGTTTTGCTATCTTTTCGCCATAGATGGAGGAAAGCAAAACGCTGCACTGAAACTTTTTCGCTGAATCGTCTCTTTAGCTCCTTAGGGATTTTATTCGTCTTTAGGGTTCTGGTGAATCGTTTTTCTTTTTTATTTACCAAAAAAAGAATAATTATAAAATAACATGTTAACGGTTAAAATTTTGGAAGTCTATAAGGCGGTTCTATCTAACGGAACTATAGAGGCTTTAATTTTTTTTTGGCTTAAGTGCACTTTTAGTCCCATAACTATGACAAAGGTTTCATTTTGGTCCCATAACTTTTTTTGTTGCAATTTTGATCCCATAACTATAACAAAGGTTTCATTTTGGTCCCATAACTNAAACCCAAAAGACTGATTTCCATTTCGAAAACTAGTATCTATCAAGAAACAAGGTGAAGAGACTATAGTTACCATCCATGAGTTCGGCGACGGAGAATTTGGAGAAGAAGGATGATAATTCACAGAGTAAAACAAAGATTGATAGGGTTTTGATGAGATTTGAGATTTGAATTAGAAATGGATAATTAAAAACTTATTGTTTATAAATGGAGATAATTTATCTGAAAACTCATATATGTCGATGTAGACATAATGATAGCAACACCTTTTATATGAGGAGGAGAAGGAGAAAGTTCATATAATCAATTAAATTGGTTAAATATATACATAACTAAGCAACTAGGAGTAGGGATGTCAAAATGGGCTTAGGCCCGGCCTGGCCTGCCCGCTAAATGGGCGGGCTTGGGCATCAAAAAATATGCCCGTTTAAAAAACGGGCCTATATAGGGTGGCCTGTTTAGCCCGCGGGCTAAATGGGGTATGGGTGGGCCGACCCGCGGGCTACCCGCATAATTTTTAAAATTTTTTAAAAATTTTATAAATATAATTATTTTAAAGATATTTTATATATATTTTGTATAAAGTTTTATCTAAATATTATTATTTATATGTTATCCTCTCATATTAATTTTAAAATTATAATTTTTCAAAAGACAAATCAATTTTTAGTAATAAAAAATAATTTTATATATATTTTATTTAATTATAGAATTAAATAATTATGTATTAATAATTAAAATATAAATAAAATTAAAAATATTATTATTAATTTACAAATTTAATTGTATTTTAGTCTATTTTACATTATATTATTATTATTATATATTTTAATTTTTTTTAAAAAAATAGTGTTGGCCCGCGAGCCGGCCCGTTTAACCCGCGGGCGGGCTTGGGCATCTAAAATGGAGCCCGTTTATAAACGGGCCGGCCCGCCCCAGCCCGTTTAAAGGCGGGCTTGGGCCGGCCCGTTTTGACACCCCTAACTAAGAGGATATATAAACCCAACAATAGAAGAAGAAATAGATTAGATGTACTATAGTAAGGAAATAATTGTAAACCCTACCCGTAAAGACAAAGAGGAATTTATTATGCATATAAATGAAATGAAAAAATATGATCTCATAAGGACTAGCCAAAGTAGTTATAGTTTCCTAGCAAATGATAGTTATAAAACATAGTGAAGAAAAAATAAGAAAGTCTAGGATGGTAATAAATTACAAGAAATTAAATAATATAACAATAAGAAATAGATACTCAATACCAAAAATAGAATTATTATTTAAACTCATTAAGGGAAAAAAGATATTTAGTAAATTTGATTGTAAGTGAGGATTTTTCCAAATAAAATTAGAAGAATATAGTAGAAAATATACTGCTTTTAGCACATCAGAAGGATTATTTGAGTGGAATGTCTTACCAATGGGATTCCATAATAGTCCAAGTATATTTCAGGAATATGTTTCAAATTTATTAAAAATCAATAAGAGATTTTGTTGTTATATATATAGATGATATTTTAATATTTTCAAATAATAATGAAGAACATGAAAAACATTTAGAGAAATTTATAGATCTAATAGAAGAAAAAAGATTAAATATATCACCCAAAAAAGCATAATTAAGAATGAAAAGAATAGGATTTCTAGGACATTATATTTCTGAAGATGAAATAGAATTACAAGAACATATTAGTAAAAAGATAGAAGATTTTACAGAAATAAAAAATAAGAAACAATTACAATCTTTCTTAGGATTAGCTAGGAATTTTATTCCAAATCTAACAAAACATACAACCAAGTTATCAAGATTAGCCGGAGAAAAAGCAATATAGAAATGGGATAATTTTACAAAGAAAGAAGTTGAAAAAATAAAAGTGATGTGTAAAGATTTACCAAAATTAACAATTCCAATAAGAGAAAATATAAAATGGATAATTTATACAGATGCATTAGATAATTATTGGGGAGTAGCATTATATCATGAAAATAGCCAAGGTGAAGAAATAATAACCATGTACAGTAGTGGAAACTTTAATGATAGTCAAGTTAAATATCATTCAAATTGGAAATAATTTTTAGTCATAGTTAAGGCAGTAGAAAAATTTGAATTATTTTATGTTTAATACAAAATTTATTATTAGAACTGACAATTAGTAAACAAACAAAATAAGTAAATAACCATACTTTAGACGTATAATGCCCTTTTGTTTGCCCGAAAAAAATAAATAAATAATTTTCTTTGAATAAAATAAATTTATGAGAAAAATAATTTTTAGAGGTAATTATTTTTTTAAAAAATTAATTGTCTATAAACTAAGCTAGAATTTCAATAAGTTGCTATCTTCTTAAAATTCCAATTTAATATAAAATTAAAAAAAATACAGGGACCAAAACCTTAGGATTAGTTAGGTTTAAGAAAAAATTTTATGTTTTCATTCTCTGTTTATAATTATGAAATTCTATTTTTATTTATATGCTTTTAATATTTGAGAAATATATTTATTTTGTAAAGTTAAAATTTTCTTCATATTCATATTTAAATTATGGTAATTTCAATAACTATAATTTTTATATACTATTTAATCATATAACTATAATTTTTATAAAAAGAACGATTTGGTCTCTCATTTATTCAAATAGACTACTTAATCTATGATTTATCATAATCGTCAATTATTTAGTCCCTCAGTTAGAAACCGTTAAATTACTTGATGACGTGGACGTTAAATGCTTATATGAAAACCATTAAATGCTACTCTGACATTCTAGTTATCTAAACCAATCGAATCGGAGCAACAAACACAATTAAACCGACTTAAAATTGAGTCAAACCCAAATATTTGTATTACACGTGAAACTTTCATAAAATATAAACTATTGAAGCATTTTCAAATCGCAAACCCTAGGTAGTCCCAAATAGTTAAATATATGACATTTAATGTGTCATATGTGCACTTAACGACTAGGTCATCAGTTTCAGTTTCAGTGACAGAGATATGCTACAGGGACTAACGAGTTGACATTTTTTAATTTTTAAGGGACCAAATAGTAGGTTTCCTAAAAAAAAAAAAAAAAGGAGTGGCCAAAGTCCAAACAGGGTTTTATTGGGGCATGGCTTCATTTTATTCCCGCGGATAAAGCAACATAAAAACTTGACCTTGGCTTCCCAACTCCCTCACTGCTCCAAAATTCTGTGAACGCTGAGATCCGGCGCGAAGCTCGAGGACGAATCGGGTTCTGCTCGCAATTTCCTTCTTCCAAGTAAATCCTAAAACGCTCTTTGTATTATTTTGATGCTAAATGTTTGATGAACATAATATTATGCGTCGCTCATGTACTGTTCGATAAAAGGCCTCCAAGTTCATCTTCTCTGCAATCGCAAATAAAGTGACGTTCACTGTTTACAAGTGGTTTTGCGTACTTAGGTCTTGTTCTGTTTTAACAAAATCCCTGTATTAGCAACATGACATATTTGCTTTTATAGATCCTAATGCTTGAGTTTGCCTTTTTTTTTTTTTGCTAAGTTTCTATGTCTATTTGGTAAAGATTTCATTTCAAATCCTGCTTTCTGGGATGTGTTTTTTTAATGATTTGTGTACGATAGGATGCTGTTTTCTGTTTACAACTTCCAAGTAATCTTTTAAAAGCTTAATACACGTGGAATCTGGCCATTTAAATTGTTTCACATACACACTGATTGTTGTGTGTTATGTTACAGTGTAAGAAATGGTTTTATTTGATGGATAGGTACCTGAGGGAGCAGCCTATGGTTTGCTAAAAGGGATGATGAAGTTTGCAGGATATTCCCTGGCAGTTTCATTTACTCCTATAAGTTCTAATATCATTAAAAACCGTTGCAGATTGTCAGTAGGTATATCTAGCAGAAAATCACGCAGGTCAAGGTCCTTTCCTGCTTATATCCAGAGCGAACAGTCACATGGTAAATCTGCAATGGTTGCCAAATACTACCTTCCTCCTTGGTTTAGGTGGGTATCTGTGCTTCTGTTTTTCCTTCTTCCAATCTGTCTGTGCTGTAAATGTGTTAATTTTTTCTGTCTCTTTTGGTCTCAGTTTTTGATTCCTTGTATTTCAGTGTTGCTCCAATGATGGACTGGACAGATCATCACTATAGGACTCTTGCACGCCTCATATCAAAACATTCTTGGCTGTACACCGAGATGCTTGCAGCTGAAACAATTGTTTATCAGAATGGAAATCTGGTAAAATTTCAAAGATCAGTGAAATTGTGAAGTCATTGAAAAAAAAAGATTGGAGAGCATCAAATGAAAGGATTCTCTTATGTGATTGCATTTTTTTAGTGTCCTTAGGGTTTTCCATGGTGTTATATTTTGTATAAATTGTTAAAAAATTGACTTTTTGTATGTCAAATGGCTCTTCATAGATGTAATTGATATTACCATTATCATTTCTGGATAAAGTGGTACTGAACAACCATTTACTATTTTTTTTTTGGTGTGTCTATCCTGATCAGGACAGATTCTTGGCATATTCTCCAGATCAACATCCTATTGTGCTTCAAATTGGAGGAAATAACCTAGAAAATTTGGCAAAAGCAACTGAACTTGCCAATGCTTATGGCTATGATGAGATTAATTTCAAGTTTGTATATTTTCTATCACCTTTCTTTTAAAACTTTCATATACTTTTATTTGACTGATGCATCTTGTCATATATCAGCTGTGGATGCCCCAGTCCAAAAGTAGCTGGCCATGGGTGCTTTGGTGTGAGCCTTATGCTTGATCCAAAGGTTAGACTTGGACACTTATCATAAATATGATCTGCAAACAGATTGAATATGTGTTTTTTTTATGTCAATGTGCATTAATGTAGACATTTATTGTACACAAGGAAAGTTTGTTGCTGAGGCTATGTCAGTTATTGCTGCCAATACAAATGTGCCTGTCAGTGTCAAATGTCGAATTGGTGTTGATGATCATGATTCTTACAATGAGCTGTGTAAGGTTCTTCTCTGAACATTCTTTGTCTATACAAGTCAAAAAAACTGGAAAGTTAGGATCCTATGGATAGGATTCATCTTCTTATTCTAAAAAGTATATGTGGAAATGCTATTATGAATAGCACACCCGACATATGTCAACATGACTATATGGTTTTTTATATCTTTGCTATATATTTCAATTACATGTTTCGTAACTTACTTGTGCTTAAAGAATGTTGTGTATTGACAATTTGATTCAAAAGTATATCGAGTTGATTTGTTATATGTGGGTTTGGATCACAATATCCCATGGTTAATGAATGATGACTTATAAATTTGAACTTGAAATTATTAGATATCATGGTGCATGCTTCCATTTACTTGTCTCTTAGATATCATGGTTCTTCCATGGGAGAAATCAGTGAGAATAAGATCTTCCAGTTGAGCAATTACTACCTTGTTCTTTCCTCATCTGGTGACCTTTTATTTTGTGCTTTGGGTTTAGTTCCCTCAACTTGACAGAAACTTTTTGTATTGTTATTTTCCTAAAACATCTCGGATTCCTTTTGCACCTTGTCACTTATTTGAATTATAAAGGGTTGTAACTATCCTTATATTATATTCTAATTTCTTTTAGAATATTTGTTCTATTACTTTTATGGTTGTATACAGAATATTGAACTTTCTGTTATTTCTTTTGTTTCCTGTCAGGTGATTTCATATACAAGGTATCTTCCATGTCACCCACTAAGCATTTCATAATACACTCAAGGAAAGCACTGCTAAATGGCATTAGCCCAGCTGAAAATCGGAGTATTCCTCCATTGAAGTATGTGATAGTAAAAATTGATTTTTGTAGTCATAAATTATATGTGAAATTGGAGATAATATGCTACATTTTTTAATGCAGATATGAATATTTTTACGGTCTCTTACGTGACTTTCCTGACCTAAGATTTACAATAAATGGTGGCATCACTAGTGTTGATGAGGTGAGCTGTGATCATTTTCCCCCTACAAAATGAGGCTCTTACTTTTATGATCATGTCATGATCTTCAGACTGCTCATTTGGCACCTGTGTGTAATCATAAGAAGTATTCAATCGAGTTTATATATATATAATTCGTTTTTTTTAGCAATCGAGTTTATATCATTTTAACATTGTATTTATTTCAATGTTTTACTGTTTGTCTGTTTAAACTTTGCTGTATTCATATAATGAGTTAGTTATATAAGTATTGCATGCACCTAATATGAGTTTTAGCAACAGGGTGCTGAAAATGTCAAGTTTTACTTCATTTGTTGGTTTGCAACAGGGGTGAGAAACTGGGGGCTTTTGTTGGTTTTGTTCTGTTTTTGCTCTGGTTCTTGAATCCATTTTGCTTTTGATTGGATGTTTCCATGACATATAGAGAGGATTTTTTAAGTGGAAGTCTGCTATAATTATCTTAATATATGTGATGTTCATGCTGTTTAATCTCAAATACATTGTTTTCTCTTTTTTTGGCTTTTGCTATGAGTTGATGTCTTTGTAAATGTCATGGATCTTTAGCCATTTTCCAGCATTTGAACTACTCTCTCATAATTGCTACATACTATTCTGGTGCTGCAATTTTTGCCTATTCTCATGGGGATTTTGATTGTAGGTCAATGAAGCTCGAAGAGCCGGAGCTCATGGTGTTATGGTTGGACGGGCAGCATACCACAAGTGCGTATAGTGTTACATGTTTTTCTTACTTTTGTGATGTTCAACATAAACACAGTTTCTTCCTTCAGGAATCTGCTTTTAAATAACTAAAGCCAAAACTTCTCCTAGCATTTTTGCAGGGTGCACGCCATGCATGAATTACCATAAAAAGAAATTAAGTTAATACGTCACAAGTAAATTATCTCAAATAATGTAGAGAAGGCAAATCCATTCCATCTAAATTTGCAAGTAGAATATGTTTTGTATACTTTACACCTTTTTTTTTTTACTCATAAGTATACTATTTATTTTGGGTGACCCTCCCCGACCCCACCTAGTGAGAGCCTCGTGCACTGGGCCGCCCTTTATTGTTCCTGATTGTTCACGTTTTACTGTTGTATTGAATGTTCATAATGTTAGCTATATATATTGATAGTTAGTAGCTTTGAGTAACCATTTTTGATAATTTTGACAGCCCTTGGAATATTTTGGGACACGTTGATACTGCAATTTATGGTGCACCAAGCAGTGGTCTTACACGACGTCAGGTTTATAAAACTTTGGCATTATATGGACTTGTTGTAATTTTTGAATTAACATCTGGTGTACATAAGATTCACTGTTTCTTTTCCCCTCTCTTTTCTCATATCATAAAGGTCCTTGAGAAATATCAAGTGTATGGGGACTCAGTGTTGGGAATGTATGGACTGAAGCCAAATGTGAGGGATATAATTAAGGTATGGTTAAATATAATCCTCAGATCTTACTTTTTATTCTAATTTTACTATTGACTTTTGCTACACGCTGGAAGTTCCTGCGTAGCATGATGTATGTAGCATGGCATAGCTAATATGTTATAAAGCTATAAGCTTTCTACACCAAAAAGCTATATGACTTTTTTTTTTCTTTTTCTTTTTCTTGCCGTGGTTTAATTCTAGGACTCTATTTATGGCTCTCAATTTATATTAGCCACTTGATGATTGGATATTGTCTGAGAACTTCTCAATTTTATCATTTGCATGAAGCATGTCATCTTTTTAAAAGATCTGGAAGTAGTATGATATTCAACTTTTTAGTTATTACCTTTTCTTTTTTAAACAATTTGCTACAATAACATAACCCATCTTGCTTTGCTGCAGCCCTTACTTCATTTTTTCCACTCAGAGCCAGGGAATGGACTTTGGAAGCGTAAAGCAGATGCTGCTTTCCATCATTGCACGGTATGATAACTATCATAAAATCTACTTAGTAGGGTGCTTAGAAGATTACGCCCTTTACATTGTAAGTTTAGATGAAGTTACCTACACACAGCATATATAAACTTCGATCAAGCAAAACTAATCTATTCTTATTTCTTTGTTCTCTTCCCTAATTTCTCTTCCCTTGGGAATATCAGTTATATAATTAGATTAGAGATGGACCATTTCCTATTGGTCTCTTGGTACTTGCACTTTGATGTATAAATATCATAAAGTAATAGTTTCCAGACTAGTAAGGTCAAGATTTTGTATTAGATAATCTAATTATACCATTTCTAGCTATAATTTTAGGAAATGCTTACATCAATCATCACTTTTGTTCACTGCAATTGTTCACTTTTCCTTCACTTTTTGCATCAAGTGCTTCAAATACTTAATGAATTCTTGAACCATGTAGACAATCAAATCATTTTTGGAAGAAACCCTCGTAGCAATTCCTGACTCGGTTTTGGATTCGCCTGTTGGGGAACTGCCATCTGGTCGTGGAGATCTATTTGCAAACATAGACAGTATACTACCCCCTCCATACACAACAAGGGAAGAGGAAGCTATATATGCTTGACTCTACATGTATTCTTTAAAATACTAATTTAAAGTATTGTTATTTCAGTGGTAGTCCCTTATATTAATATTGCAATTTTTGGGGAGAGAAAGTGATTGATCTTATGTAATTCTTCTATACATTACAATATGCTTTCATCAGTATTGTAAGCTATTGACTTTTGAAATATATAATCCATTCATCCTAGAAGTTTTAAGCAAAAGATGGGGTTTGAAAATATATGTGGACGTTAATTTTGCTGCTATTACTGGCTGTGGATAATTTTAAGTGGTTCATGTTGCAGATAGCCCCTTTTATCTCATTGGAAACAAAGATATATGCTTGGACAGTAACCTCATAATGAAATATCAAAGCCGACAAACTCTTAGCAAGTCTTTGATACATTAGATACGATACATTTAGGTTCTTATTTATTTTAACCTTTGAAAGTTGTGATATAAAGTATTTATCTAATCAATTAAGTTAAAAGATAGTTTGATGTCAAATCTTCACATTTTTTGTTTGTATGAACCATATCACTACTTGATATTATGATATTTAAGATAACTCTTGTTAGTGTATTTAAGGTGGGAGATTTATGATGAAATCCAAATCTGCCAAATCACTTGTGTTATTAATTTATTATCTTCTACATTCTAAGTCTTTTCATCCCTCATCTGTCCTATGTTCTTCATGTAGCATTTAGAGTGAACTCTATGAAGTTACATCGATATTTTTACAATATTGCAGATAATGTAAAAGATACTTCTACTTTTTCCTTGGTGAATTCTTAGAATTATTAATGCTTAACTTTCAAATTCGTCTCTAGCCATTAAATAAATTAAAATGTGAAGAGGCTGTCCTCCCCTCTTTGATCATAGTGAAGTTGGTGATATAAAAATTTGAGTGAAGTGTATGTGAATATTATTTATTTATTTATTTTAAAAACTAGGATGTATTTGCCTAAAAAATTGATTCTTAGAAGTTACACCTCACTTTTCTGATGACCAATAGTTTCAAGCAGATTAAATAATCCAATGTGGCAATCATTGAGTGGCCAGCTCATCTCTAGGATAAGATATCAGATGGTCCTATAACCTCTCCTTTCTGACCAGTACATTCCATATATTCTTTCCTATTCTAATAATAACTTCCAGCAAAACAGAAGCAGTTTCATTCAGTGATTCAGATCATCCTAGAAAATGGCATCAATCACAATGACAGCCTCATTCCCCGGCGGCAGCGCCACCCTCACCAAACAGTCTCCGTCCGGGACCTGGAGGAGCCGGGTGATGGCAGTCGCGGTCGCCGGAGAGAAGGCAAATGTCAGTGTAGAAACTGAGAAGAAGGATGGAAGGAGGAAGATGGTGTTTGCAGCAGCAACAGCTGCTATTGCTGCTTGCTCTGTTGCTTCTGGAATGGTGGCTTTTGCTGGAGAGCCTAAACGTGGTACTGAAGAGGCTAGGAAAATCTATGCTCCTATTTGTGTCACCATGCCAACGGCTAGGATTTGTCACAAGTGAAACTGAGAGAGGAGCCTAGGTTTGATTCATTGGAGTTTGGGAAGGAAGGTTCAATCAATGGGGTTGTAAACTTGTAATAATTTGATTGCTCATCATCATATGATTATATGACACTCTCTGTAATGCTTTGTTCATTATGATATGACCTTAGTTAGTTAGCCTTGCCTTTATGTATGGCATTTTCTGAATTCCATGTTAAAGATCCTCTACAGAAGTTGGTTGATGAAGTTGGGCTAATTTTAAATCTTTTATTTTTTTTTAAATGCACTATTGATCTATTAACAAATTTTCTAATATAGTTCAAACTTCAAAGCTTAAATATAGTTAGAATTTCACTTTCACATTTTCTTATAGGTATGTTATGTGTAAATCGAACTTGGGATTCTTCTTAGTTATTCTAAACTTTTAATTTGCGATTCTAATATTGAATTATAACTCATTATCATTAATATAGCTATTGATTTTTTATTTTTTATTTTTATTTTTTTTATAAACTAAGGTTATCCATCGTTAGGAACAGTGACTAATTTCTCCGTCACGGGTCCTCCACTTAAGGGTAAACGGTTGATCACAGAATACTTTCTATACCCAAAAGTGACATTCGAAGCCCCACCACTTGATTAAGTGACCAAATGAGAAATCACTAAGTCACGTGATTTATTGATTGTTTTATTTGTTTGTGATAAAACATTAAAGATAAGTTTTGAAACTATGAGTATGTTTAATTAAAAAAAAAACTTATACCCAAGTTTTATATAAAAGTCCTTTCTTTCAATTAAAAAGTACTTCTTTATCCGATTTTCTAGAATTTAGATCTTATATAAACAACTTCCTTTTATGCAAGACAAAAAAGAGAAATTTAAGGGTTAAAAAATAAGGAGCTTTAGCTATTGAATTTTTTTTTAGCACAACCCTTTATCCAATACCTAAACAAATAAATTTGGGGAGTTGTGCTAAAATTGATTTTTTTAAAAAATTAAAATCCTTTATAAAATTTTTATTGTGAAATTCACATATTAAGAGAAAATATGCAAAGTCTCACCAAAAAATAGGGGAAAACTTGCAATCTAACTATATGTAATTGAGACTTGAATTTTCTAGTGTCATTACATAATATGTAAAGAAAAGAAAATAGTTAAAAAGAGAATATATCAATGGAATTCACACTTTCTAATACTTTTTCTCTATATGTTATTTTTCTATCTGTATTGAAGGACGCTAAGATTTAAATTCCTATAATTACTAATAAGAACAAGCATTTAAGCCATTTGCTAATTTAAGCAGAAGATCTAATAGGATCAAATTTAGATGTCTATAGCCAACAAATTTATCCGATAAAACAAATTCATCGGATTTTTTTCTTGATTTATTCTAGATATTTACGACCAAAAAATTTATATTCTTATTATTAATGATGCTCATATTAATAATAAAATTAATTGGTTCATCAATTCAGATAATACAACAACCTTGACCAACACGATCATGGCAATGTTACAGTATAATTTAAAAAATGAAAAAATAAAAAGAATTATGTGACTGGAAAATAATTTTATTCACTAAGGAACGGAAAAAATCCAGAAATAAAATTTAACTTTGGATTGAAAAGGTAATTTTGCCAATGAATAACAAAATACATTGCGTAATTTCTCCGTCTATCAAATCAAATCAAATCAAATCAAATCCAGAGTTCACATCATTCTTCATCAATCGTCTTCTTCTTCTTCATTCAGAGACACCAAAAAGCTCAGATAAGCCTATGGTGATGGAGCCAGAGGCCAAAATCACCATGACCGATTGGAGTACCCAAACAAACTGGACCGTTTCTGCTGGTTCTCTCAAAGATTGCATTACCTTCGAATCGTCGTTGTCTTCGTTGAATGATGGCGGCGATGAAGCAGGAGCCACCACTGTGGATTCCACACCTAAATCTCCTCTAATTCTATGTCCATCTTCATCGGATTCTGGCCCTTGTGAGATCAAGAGTAAGCACTGAGTTTGCTTTGATGTTTTTGTTCATCTCGATGAAAATTCATCAGTATATAATACTATATTTTTGGTTCCTCTTTAAATAATACTAGCTTGGATGTGAAATTTGATATGCTTTGCGAGTTGGCGTCTGTGATGTTCCAATATAATTCTATGAAATTTGGGTGGCTTTCTAATTTTAAAACTGCCTGCTTATTGGATCAATGCCTATTTACAAAGTATAGCCTTTTCTGTGATGTTTGTTCTTTCAGCAAGATACCATTTCTGAAGCTAGGTTTAGTTTTTTGCTTCAATTTTCTATTTCTGAAGGAGTCTCATTATTATTATTCACAATAGATGAGCATGTTGGAGTATTCAAAAGTCAAAACTTATTTCTTAAATTGTGGATTCATTTCCACGGTATATTTTAATTGTAAACATTTGGTATCTACTTGTTTTGTCCTTCTAATCAAACAAACGACTCAAGATAGAAAACAGGCCTGCTGCTTTGAGCTTTTTCACTGTTATCTCAAATATGATTGTAAATTCCTTGGTTTGCAGTTAATTTTTCAGAAAAACATGAGCTCATGCAAGTATATGTTCGAAGTACGGCTCGAGTTTATGAGATTTACAGTGAACCCAACCAGCAAAGTGGTAATGAGTATTTCTGTACAGTTCGCTGTGGTATTGCTGCAAGGGATGGTGAAGTTCTTCATGCACTAAATCTTGAAGATATTGTTTCTTCACATAATAATGGCTTTAATAAAGAATTGGCTGAAGAAAATAATAAAAGTGAAGATGACTGGGTTGATGTAGAAGTTTCGGATTCTCATCTGCTGGAAGGGGAAAGCATTGGTTCGCGAACAAATTCCAGCACCAGCTCTGCAAAAAGCAGTCAGGTATCCTGATAACTCTCTCCAATTATTTGCTTATTCAGTCTTGTCATTTCATTTCAATATCTTTGCTCTCCTATATCTTAAGGAACTTTCATTTAGTCTTGTATTCTGACTTCCTTCTAGATAATGAAGTAATATAAAAAAAAGAAAACGAAAGAAGAATAGTGCATATTTCTTAAAAGACTAATACATTCATAAGATCAACTTAGTATTGATTAATTCTTTTTCCTGATTTATGGGTATTTTGTGCACTTAGATGACTTGCTTATAAACTCCAGTGCTGATACAAGCTTTTATGTTCTCTTTATTTTTTCTCCTCTGTTCTCTTTTCTTGATCTTTAGTGTGGGCCATGGAATACTGTGTTCTTGAGGTGAGTGAAGGGATTTTAACCTTAATGTAGAGTTTAGGAACCCTTAGGACACAAAAGAAACACAAAAACGTAGGTTTCTTGGACTGGGCATCAAGAACACAAAAACAGAGAATTTAGAGGAGAGAGGTGAGAGAGCAAGAAGAAAGAAGAGAGAAGAGAAAGTGAGGTGAATAATTCAGGCACTTTTATTCCACCTTTAAACTGAATGGTACAATCTGTGTATATGCCTAGAGGGCATAATGCAAGGTATTTATAACTCATACCTTTGCAACAACTTCAACTAACTAACTAACTAACAGAAAAAATACATAAGCTATATTAAACAGTAAATGTATTACAAAACAGAAATAACCATCTAACAGAATAACCACAAAACTGAAACTGTAACAGAATTGGTACCAACTTATAACACTTAAGCTAAATTGCTGTTTGGATTGAGGCAAAACACAGAGAAGGGAGGGAGGGGGTTCTAAAAGGGTGTGACTTCTGATTTATTGTTTTTACTATCTTAGTTCTATCTGACCTTATGAAGTTTCGCTGATCGAAATCAGAGGAGAGCCTTTGAGATGTTACCATGCTATTTTCTTCAGAAAGATTTTTCGAATGTTACTTGTACTTGTCTCTTCTTCCAATACATTATTCATTTTCTTAGAAAATGTCAAAATGATCACAGTATTTCTTATGGAAGAAAAATAATCATAACCAAGATGTCTTGACAGACTGCTTGAGCTACTTTGGTTTGTTGTTTATTTATTTCAGGATCCTCTTTTTCCTTTACTATTTTTCTTTTCCATTTGTAAAACAGAATATGCTGATTGATGGAATATTTCAGGATCTTTTTGAGGCTACAGCAGAGATTACTGATGCAAATCCTTGCACTTCTGTCACACTTCGTCTGCTCTCACTCCAGGATAAAGGCTGTGTTTGTGTTGATGAGATTTATGTGTTCGCTGATCCTGTTGCTCCAGCCGATTCTGAGAGCCAAGAGAGCCATGCAGAAAACTCATCTAGCAGTTCTCTCATGGCCATGTTTCTTCCAACTATGATGCAATTATCAAAGACAACTGGTCTCAGCCGAATAAACGAGAATAATCCTCCTGTTAGAAAAGAAAAGCAATACTTTTCAGAGGTTGATCTGGGAAAAGCTCATCCAAGTAACTCTGTAATTAAAACCCAGCTAGCAGAAAAAGCCAGAATAAGTGACCAGCAAGAAGTGAAACTGCAAGAGGTGAATGAAGATAGTGTAGATCCATCTCAAACAGGGGTACCCTTACAAGATGTTCCTATGGAGAGCAATCATTGTGACATAATCTCACAATCTGCTAAAATGGATGGAAATCATAGTGAAACACCCTTGCGTGCTGCTAAAATGGAGAGCAATCATGGTAATTCTTCGTGTGGTAATGTTGAAAGGGCCTTGGAACAGCTTGTATCCCGAATGGACAGGATAGAAGGAATCTGTTTGGGCTTTCAAGAGAAAATGCTAGTGCCCATAAGCAGCATTGAGTCTAGACTACAGCAAGTTGAGCAGCAACTTGAAACACTGACTACGAAATTGCAGAATTCTGGACTGCCGTCATGCTCTAGAAATTATAACCCTGATGGTTCTTGCATTCAATCAGATGCTAATTCATGTGACAATTGCCATGGTAGTAATGTTATTGCAGGAACCAAATCAGATAAGGGTGTTCATATTGAAGTAGCATCTGTCTCTCCCGATGATTTGTCTTATTCAGCAAATACTACTCAGTTGCACCCAGGTCTTGTAGTTACAGCTCCTGAATTCCCTGACGGTGAAGATGAAGAAAATAATGCATCAGGATTGGAAAGGAGTTTTTCAAATGATAAACAAAGGCAGACTTTGTCAATTGATGACGCTGTAGCTTCTGCATTAGCTGGATTTTTATCTTTATCTTTAGAAACTCCAAGGTATACTAAAAGCCTTACTGTTAGAGCCCCTGAGTTTCCAAATGAAGATGATCATGAAAATGAAAATGATGATGCATCACCTAGAGCTCTCCATGAGATAGAGAAAAGTGATTCAGTTCATCTCAAAGACAGTGAGAATATTGATTGCATCCATGAGTCAACTGCACACGATATCTATGTTGAAAGGGAAGAGAAAGTAAACAGAGATCCTAATGATAAACAGTCTGATGAGATTGCCAAGGAAACTGAAGATTCTAGCCAACTTTGTTCTGGGAAAGATGATCAAGACGAGGTGGGTGTTGTAGCTGCCTTGCAAGCTGAAGATATTCAAAAAACCGATATTGATAATACTCAGGAGGATAACAGAAACGGAAAGATCAATGGTCAGATAAGTGATGATTTTTCTTCTATAAGTGACATTCCTGAGTTGCATCAGGCTGATAGTGGTTCTAGTAGTACCACTCAAGGAGGATTATGCGGAAAAACCGACCTTACTGACACAGTTGCAACGGAAGTCCTACAAAAAGCCTCTCATGAAGACATTATAGAGAATGTTCTGGGATTTTCACGTGGTTCCTCTCTGGTGGATTTCCAAACTCCAATCTTAGATGTGAAATTCATATCTCAGAATAATTCGGCGACCAAGCCTTTCCTCGAAGCCCTTCTTGTTGATCTTCCAGAAACAAGCCTTGAACATCATCATCAAGTCGGGGAAAGCAGTGATGACTTTCCTGTTAAAGAACAATCGAAGATCCATGATGCTCTTTCAGATGTGGCGGAGCAGTATGAGTATGACTTAGTTTCTGTTGACGTTAATCCAGAAACTAATGACCATTTTTCAGTGGACAAAGACTACTGCACTTTGATAAACCTGCCTCTTGATGTTGGGGGTGATAATTTGCAAGATGACCATCATAAACGCAGTTTCGATAAAATGTCGGCTTCATCGAGTCTTATATGAAGTGGTTACACGCATGCTCTTCAGTTCGTCATTTTCTGTTTTGATTTAGAAATAAATAGTCGTTTGTATGATATTGGTTTTCTTGCTCTCTTCCTCCTTTGTATCTAAATTCTCCATAGTCAATAGGAAGTTTTTGTTTCCAACAGAATTCATTTCTGGGGAGAACTCTCTGAGCTGCTGCTCTAAGTTTCGTTGTACATAGCCCGTAGCATCATGAACATGAATTTAGGATTTACATTAGATTTGTTTTTTTTATACATTTACGGGTGTGAGTATATAATGATAGAAGTTTCCTCAGTATGTCAACGTATAGGATGGATGTGCAATTTGGACACTGGAGTGTTAATATTTGAATTCAAGCTACCCCAATTCTTTAAAATTCTTAATATTTTTGGGGTAAAAAATCTGCTAAACAAAATTGATAAGTACTTCAATCTTTATAGCTAATTATGTCTTGAATTCAAGTCTTGCTAAAAATCTTTTATTTGAAAATTTTATTCTCTTTATAGAAATCTCATAATTCGAAAATGATTAATATTGGTGTTTCAATTTGGATCCTCTGTAGTGCACTATAAGTGTAATGTTGAGAGAGAAAGGAACAAGTAGAGAAAAAAGTGGGTTTCAGTGACATTTTCTCTCTCTACCTTATTGTTTTCTTTCTCAGTACTACACCCTTAAAATATTAGAGTATCCAAATTGATTTGTGTTGATCGATATTGTAAAATAGATAAAAGGAGTATTATTCAGAAAAAAAAAATAATAGAAGGATTACTTAATTGGATTGATTCACAAGAAGAAAAAGAAAAAAGAACATAATAATTCCCAATTCACAAGAAGGAAAAAAAACACAATAATTCACACATCTCTAATAAACAATCTTTTGGCCAACCCTCAACAAACACTAGACGGCAAGTGGACAAATCACTTGACCCCAAGAATCCCTAACACCAAGCAAATAACTATAATAATTAAGAGAATCCATTATCCTTCTCCCTTCTTTTTCCAACCTCATCATTGTGCACACTTCTAATGACTGAGTCAATGGGGGGAGTGGATTCTGCATTCTCATTCTCTACATTTTTGGTGAAGTTTAGAGAGATAAAGGAAGAAGTAGAGAGAGAAAATGTGGGTCCCACAAAATAATAAATATGTGAGACTCACATTTTCTCTTTCTACCTCTCCCTTTATCTCTTTAAAATGCACAAAAATGCACCAAATTAAAAATGCAGAAGATCTATTTTCGTCAATGGGAAAGATGTAGAGAGAGAAATTTTCAATGTTCATGAATTTTTTTAGTGAAAATTTATTTTTTAATCCTTAATAGATAGGCTGACTAGCAATTTAGTCTTTCAAACATCATTAGTGTCAAATTAATGTTTAATGATAATATTTCTTGCAGAGACACCCTTGTACTAAAATTTTAATGGTTCAAAAGAATTTTTTTATTTACATAGAAATTTAAATACAGAAGTGATATTATATAAATGTAATCATTAACATTGACAGAAATTTAGATATAAAGATAAAATTGGAATGAATTTTATTTGTGAGGAACTAAATAAGTTGACAGCACTAAACTTTAAAGATTTAAATTGAAAGTCACTATATTTAATTGTCGAGGATTAAAATATAATTTTTATCAATTTTCTACTTACTATATATCTCATACTTCACAAAAAGTTAACTGTGATAAGAGATAATTGAGAGATTTCCACACCACAAATAGAGATGCAAATTTGGTACTTGTAAATTGTACTTTCTTTTGAACCAAGTGGAAACTAACACAAACCAAACTTTGAGGTTTTCTTTATATAGATTGATCATGAATGAGATCTATATAACATCATAGGGCCTCCCCACTTTGAGATTATAATAATAATTGATCCACTTGCCAACTTTGTCCCCTTGCAACCTTGTCATGATTAGTAGCATACTCCTGTGGAAAATCAATATATACATAAGAATTAGATTACAACTATTACATGTAACTTGATTGGTTTTGTTTTTGTGTAATAGATAGCTAGGTCTCTTTTCCAAATATCTTTGTCTAAAACCCTATCATTTTTTTGTCCATTTCAACAAAAAAAGTTTCAATTAGTATTCTTATAATTGTGCAATTTAGCCTCCTTAATTAACTTTTTTAAAAAAAACTTTTTTACTAAATCAAAGAAATAAAAGTATATTAATGATTTGATCTCTAAAAGGTGATAAGTGTTTCAATTTAACCTCTAAAAGATAAAATCATAAGATTTCACCTTAAAAGAATTGCCATGTAGTCTTTTATGTCATACCTCCATTTTATTTAGAAGTTCTTCTGCAGTGTCTGCTATGACTACAATTTTGCTAGCAGATTTCTCAATAAAACCCTCTTCTTCCCCCTTATCAAATAAGGTCAGCAAGCTGTTGAAATACCCTTCTACATTCAATAACCCCACCTGCAGAATTCAAAAGATTAGCCCATGAATGTCATATATATGAAGAGAGAGAAATTGTACATTTCAACATGCTGGTCAGAGATAACAATAAAAATTAGACAGAATCATATTTTGGTTTATTAATGAGAAGTGTAAGTAGTTAACAAGAAACTAAGTTTATCTAAGAATTAAATCTCTGTTCCATTGAGTATTTTAAAAAGGAAAAGAAAAAGTGATGAAGGGAAGTCTTACTGGTTTATCATGTATTCCTAATTGGGACCAAGCTATCACCTCCAGCAGTTCTTCCATGGTTCCATAACCTCCTATTCAACAACATGAAACTAGGTTTAACTATATGATACAATTATAAAGTTACTAAAAGGAAGAGTAAACTAATAATTTAGTCCCTAAATTATATAGGCATTGTTATTTTTGAAATTGTTTGATTTAGTATCCAAAAGTTTGTAACTTATTGCGATTTTGTCTTTCTAGAGACTGAGTTATACAATAATATAGTGTTCATAAAGGGACTAATTGCAACGAGTCTTAGATTTTTGGGGTTTTAATCAAATATTTCAAAATATCAGAGACTAAAATGACAATACTTGTATAATTTAGGGACTAAAATATAAGTTTACTCCTAAAAAGAAAAATGACAAGTTTGAAGAAGATCATAGCTAATAGCTAGTTTCACTTGATATATGAACAGAACTCAGGGTCACATTCAATTATTAATTCGATGATGTTACCAAAATTATCAAAAAAAAGACACATCACATGGTTAATTTTTTCAAATCAAAAGATCTTTCTTATTCTTTTTTTTTTTTCCAAAAATTTTGATGACAAACAACACCTAATGATATGGCCAAAGAAAAAAAAACACCCAATGAAATTGATCAGATTTTATATTTACCAGGAAGAGCAATGAATGCATCAGCATGTTGAGCCATTACAGACTTCCTTTCATGCATATCTGCCACTGTTTTCACTTCTCCAAATGTTTCTCCAGATATCTAAAATGCAAACAACATTTGTTCAATTGTTCAGTAGTAGAGCTTCTACTAATTAATATCAGGAAAATTGATTCCACCTAAAAAGAAGCATAAATAATTAAATATTGATCATCGCCATGAAGGGTCATAACTCAAAAAGGTACCTCATGAGGCAACAGAGCTTTAGGAATCACTCTAGCAATCAAGGAAGATGAGAAAAACAATCAAGCCATTGACCAATTTAGTCTACAATTCAATATATAAATGTGATAAAAATATAGATTAAATTAATGATTTGGTCCCCGAAAGATGATAAATTTCTCAATTCAATCCCTAAACAACGAAATTATAAAACTTAGCCCTTAAATGATGCAATTACAATCAATTTTGTCATTAAGATATCAATCCAAATTTAATAGTTAATATAATTTTTTAATATCAATTGTTAAGTAATTGATTCTTATAATTTTATCTTTCAATGACAAAATTGAGAAATCTGTCATCTTTTAGGGATCAAATCATCAATTTACTCTAAATTTATATAATTAAATAATTATACCCAAGAACATGGCATCCTTCATTGAGCACAGTCTGAGAGATCAAACCCATTAGTCCCAAGCTTCCTCCACCATAAACCAAATCAACCTTTCTCTCAACCTTTCAAAACAAAAATTGAATCAAGCATTTCATCAAACACATGGTAGGCTATTCTATTTATTCATGAATTGGGTAAATTTCAGAGTAGAGTTTGATTGAAATTGATAATTAATTACCATCAAATTACCAAGCTCAAGAGCTGCATCACTAAACACAGGCTTGTATCCAGCTCTGCTCCCACAGAACACACAGATTCTTCTGAGTCTGTTTGCTTTTTTCTTCTTCTGAGAGTCTCTATCAAAATCCCTTTCTTCTAATTCTCCTTCTAATTCCATTGATTTGGTTAATCTTTCAAGTTTCAAGAGACAGAAATGAAAGATATATAGTGACTAGTGAGTGTGGATGAGAGTGTATATATGAAATGAAATTGAGGATTTGAGAGACAAAGCTATTCATGAAATCCACATCTTTACCCCCAACACATATCTTTTTGTCTGCTTGAAAAGGATATTGGCGCTGGACAACTCACTCACTCTCTCTCTCTCTCTCTCTCTCACATCAATTGGTTTCAAAATTTAAAGGTTAAAATGAAGAAAATCCCCCAAAACTATGATTAATATGCAAAATACTCCCTGGACTTTAAAAAGTGAGGAAAGAACTCAAAACTTTTAATTTTGTACAAGTAATCTCATTTGTTTAAATATGTACCAAAAGAATTATTTTTTTTTAGATTTTTTGCTATTATATTAACTATAATAATAATAATTAATTTTTAGTTTAGATCGATATAAAATATAACAATAATTATAAAATTATAAATGGACTTGATTTTTTAAATAAATAATTTAAGAAAAAAAATATTTGTGCAAAATGAAAAGTTCAGGAATTTTTGTTACTTTTTAAAGTTTATGAAATTTTTTTGATAACTAAATTCATGGTAGTTTTTGGATTTTAACCAAGTTTGAAAGATGCATTTCATACCAAAAGCATGAAAATCTGGTCACTCCATTGTGGATTCAGTTTTTTTTTTTTTTAAATTGCAATTTGGTACCCTGTGGTTAGGGATAATTCCACTTTGGTACCCTGAAAGAAAAATTTTTGCAGTTCGGTGTCCCGTGGTTTGCTCCGTTAGCGAATTGGTCCCCTGTGCTTTATTTTCGTTAGGATTTAACGGCAAAGACCACATTAAAATGTCAAAAATCTCCTAAAAAGTCTTCTCTTATGCGTTTAAGTCCTTTTCCTTACTAAAAGGGATTGAAACATAAAGAAAACAGAAACTAAAGAGTATATTATGAAATTTTACTGTTGAGTTGAAATTAATTATAAAAGGATCTATAGAATTCTAATATTACAGAGTTTTTTTCTTTTTCATAAGATTTCTTTTGAATAATACATGATTTAGTTACACTTTAATCCCAAAAGTTTATAATCTTTATCAAAATAGTCCTTAAAACTTTAGAAGACAAATGAGCATCTATCATTTATCAAGAAATCCCCATATTCAACTACCAGAAACTGAAATTTTCATTTAAGTACACTACAAACAAACCAAGACCTCCAAATTTTTCCAAAATCAAACCCCACAAATTTCTTCAACTCTCACAAATTTCATTAAAGTATACTAAAAACATATCAATAATAGTAAGCATCATAAGCAGGCAGATAGATGTGTAGTGATGAGCAGCTTTATTGAAGCGAAGAGAGAAGAAGAGAGAAGAAGGCATTATCAGCTTGGATCTCCAAACCCAAACCCTCAAGTTTCCGATGGAGTCTCTGCAACAATTCATTTTGTAGTGATTTTTCGAGATCCTAGCTGGAGAACCTTCAATCATAGGAGAGTTTCCTTTGTCATTCTTATCCTTATTTAAATCAGATAACGTCATCGGCCTAAAAGGCAAAAATCCCTCCTGCGAATTTCTCTCCTCATTACCCATGGGTGTATCCTGATTCATCTCCATCAATCCCGCAAAACGAGATCCGTTCATAATACCCGAAGATTTTCCATTTTTGGAACCTGCCACATCATCTTTCGCCGGCACCAGATCTGTGCGATTCTGAGTCCCCTGAGCAGGACGACGGCGAACAGGTGTTTTAGCAAACATCCATGGCCCAAATTCATCCTCTCCAACTGTTGGCTTTCCATGGTTTGGGTTCTGGTAATTCACAGAAACTTTCTCACCTTGATCTTGACTTGGAACTGGCGTTGAGGGAAGGTGGAGGCACGCTTTAAGGGTTTTGATTTGTGGGTTTGAAGAAATGTGAGGATTTTGATTTGGTTTTAGTGTACTTGAGTGAAATTTGTAAAATTAGGGTTTTGATTTGTTTGGAGTGTACTTGAATGAAAATTTCTATGGTTGAATAGGAGGATTTTTTGATAAATTATAAAGGCTCATTTGTCTTTTGACGTTCTAAAGACTATTTTGATAAAGATTATAAACTTTTGGAATTAAAGTGTAATTAAATCAGGACTTATTCAAAATTCTAATATTACAGAATTTTCTTCTTTTCATAAGATTTCTTTTTCATAAAATTGTAAAGTGTGCCCTAAACCCTAAACCCTAAATCCTAAAATCCTAAACTCCAAACCCTAAAACCTAAACCCTAAACCCTAAAACCCTAAAATCCTAAAATTGTAAAGTGTCCCAAAATTCTTCTAAACATTTCAATTTAGTCCTTCAACTCTAAAACCTCAAACCCTAGAACCCCAAATCCCAAACCCAAAACTCTAAAACCCCAAACCCTAAACCCTAAAATCCCAAACCCCAAACCCTAAAAT
>QANZ01023521.1:28286-65879 GCA_003254925.1 Chamaecrista fasciculata
CACTTTGGTACCCTGTGGTTTGAAACTTGACACTTTGGTACCCTGTGGTATTCTCCATTAACACTTTGGTACCCTTTGGAGCTATTTTGTAATTTTAACCATAATAAATTTTACAAAAATTACATATTGACCCCAAAAAAATTTTAAATTTTTTATTTTAGTCCCTATATAATATGTATCCAGGGACCTATTTGTAATTTTTTTGAAAATTTTTTATTGAGTTATGTGAACTCATTCTTTTATGATGATACAATAATTTGATGAATGAATTTAAGCAAATTAATAAGAATTATGTAGGTGTGATTTGCATTAGCTATTTATAGTTATAGTTGTAATTAATGAGATGGGGTTCAAGTTGCAATGATATATTTTTTTTTGTTTTTTCTCGTAATTGAGTTAAAGTTTTATTAATTATACGTATTTAACATAAATATTTTTTGAATCAACCTAATCCGATCATTTGTGTAACAAAATGAATTATGATTATAAAGAATGAGTTAAAAATGCACAATTTTAAGTTTGAGTCTATTATTGAGAGAGCTCTAGTTGTTTGCTTTGATTCGAATACAATTAGTCTTCGATTAAATCGTTACATAAATACGAGGAAAACTCACAGTTAAAAAAAAATGCACAGTTTTTGTTTAGAAAAAGAAAACTTTAGTTAGGTAATTCTATAAATTTCATAAATTTTGAATAGTGACATAAAATTTTCAAGAAGCTTCTGATTTTGTTGAAAATCCGTTAAGTTTTTTTTTATTATTTAAAAAGTATATTGATCAAAATTTTAAATTAATTATTATTGTAATGAATAGTAATAAATTAGAAAAACCTAAATAGAATGTCTTTTAATAACAAAAATTAATAAAATAAAGTAAGCAAAAATACTTTTAGCATCCCTAAAGTACGAAGTCAGTTTCTGTTGTACTCCAAAAAAATTTTTTTAGTCAATTGTACTCCCAATGAGGTTAGTTTCAGTTGTACACTTGCAGTCTCAAAATTTTTTTGAATCAATTGTACCCTTAATATTTCACATTTGAGTCAATTGTACCCGAATTTGGGAATACAATTGACACAAAAGAAAATTAATTGACCCAAAAAATATTTCTGGATACAATTGAAACTAACACCATACTTTGGAGGTAAAATTGATCTAAAAAACATTTTTAGGGATACACTAAAACTCACCTCCTACTTTGCGATACAAAGAATACTTTTGTCAATCAAATATTTGTACAAAATCAACAATTTTAAGAATTTCTTAGTACGGTTTAAAATTCAAGTAAATTTTTTTACCAAAATATTAAAGTTTAAAAAGAATTTTACATTTTAAACTAAAAAAACTATTAAAAAGTTGACTGCCTCGCCAAATTTGTAATCGAAATTACTGACAGAAACCGTAATAATTATAATAATATCCATGGACACCGAATTGAAAATACCAAAATTTTAGCCCACGTTAAAACTTAAAAGGCATTTTCTTGTTTAGAAAAAAAAAAGTAACAACGTAAACTCGTAAAGTATTATATAAGCCGTTTCACCCAAACAAAAAAAACAATCTAAAACAAAAACATACCCTAATATTGAATCATTTATATACATTTATCTCTGTATATAAATGATATTTACAAATCCTAATATGTAACCTCAATCAATAAATTGTCAAAATCTCATTTTGGTCCTTGAATCATAGGGAAAATTTCATTTAGATCCTTAAACCTTTTTTAACCTTTTGGGTCTTCAAACTTTTTCCACTAGTCCAAACTCAAAATACGATTATGTCTAGTTTTTTTCATTATTTCTAAGTTAGATACCTGATTTGAACGATTTTTTTTCATCTGTCGTAATAAATGAATTAATAAAGAGAAATATTTTTTAAAAAATAAAAATTATTCACAAATTTATCTCTAATGTGCAGTTAAAAAAAAATTTCTCTCTGTCAACTCGCTTACTAAGACATGTGTGAGAAATCGTTCATTTCAAATATCCAAGTTATAAATAATGACAAAAATCAAAATAACTATATCCTGAACTAATAGGAAAACAAATGGAAAAGTACTTTGATGACCAAAGCAAAACTAAAAGTTGAGGACCAAAATGGAAATTTTCCTATAATTTAAGGAATAAAATGAGATTTTAACCTTGAAAATATATATGTTAAATTAATGAAGTTGGGGAGAGCATTGAGGAATAAATGATACCCCTCTATGAAATTTAACATTCCTGCAAGAAGCTATGGCATCTCCATTATTATTATTTGCTTTGTTTCTTCCTTCAAGCTTCAAGTCAACATTTGCCACGGAGATGGCCCTACACGGCGCCGTTTTGCTGCAGTTAAAATTTATGGCAACTTCTGAGGCACTTGTTCCTCTTATGTTCTTGTATTCAACATCGCTTATAGCCACTGCTGACCCCTATATATACAATATATACATAAAATAAACATTAAAATGAATGCATAATAGTCTACATTTTAATTACGGTATAAAAATTAAAAAGACCTTGAATTTTAAAAAGTGATGAAGGTCTTCTAAGACTTTTAATTTTGTATAAATGACACTTTTTTATTAAAAAAATATTATTTTATTCATTCAATAATTTTTAATTGTTACATTTGATATTGACTGAAATTTAAAATTAGGGTAAATTACACATAATGTCCATGTGATTTTTCTTATTTATAGAAATGGTCCATGTGGTTTAAAAAGTGATAAATAAGTGCCTGTGGTTTGCTCCGTTAACAAAAAGGGTTTTAAGAAGTATTTGTCATCCAAAACTAATAGAATTAGGACAATGTGCAACTCACGTGACCCATTTTCATATATCCAATTCCTAATTTTTTAGTATTAGGGTTCGAGAACGGAAGAAAATGGTGAGAATGAGAGTTATGGTTCGCGAGGATGTGGATATGTATAGGGTTCGATTTCTACACAATGAAGGAGAAATTAGGGATTTGGTATGTGAAAATGGGTCATGTGAGCTGCACATTGTCCTAATTCCATTAGTTTTGGATGGCAAATACTTCTTGAGACCCTTTTTGTTAACTGAGCAAACTACAGACCCTTATTTGTCACTTTTTAAACCACATAGATCTTTTCTGTAAATGGGGCAAACCACAAGGACCTTATGTGTAATTTACCCTTAAAATTAATTATTGTTACATTGGGAAAAGTACTCTTGGTACCATCAAAATATGGGGTTAGTTTTAGTTGTATTACAATTTTTTTTTGATCAATTGTACCCCGAATGTTTCATATTTAAGTCAATTGTACCCCTAAATTGGAGGTATAATTGACACAAAAAATAAAAGGTTAGGAATATAATTGATCAAAAAACTTTGAGGATACAATTGAAATGGACCCCATACCTTGGGGGTACCAAGAGTAATTTTATCTTGTTACATTTAAGACAAAAGTTTTTTTTATGCAAAATTTGGTGTAATTTATTTTTTTTTAAAAAAATTGCCTACATTTAATATTAACTAAAAATAAGTTATATTTTGAACAAAAATCATAACAAAATGAGTTAGTAGTACAAAATTAAAAATTTTAAGTAATCTTTCATAATTTTCCAATATTCAAAAAGCCTTTTACATAGAAGGTAAAGTTCAAGAGTAATTTGTATGTTTTAACCTTTTGTTTATAAAAAAGGAAGCGAATACTCTAAATAAAATATCTTTTATAGCACTAAAAAAAATTGTATTTCACCAAATTTGACGACCTCAAGAAATTGTTTGTTAAAATAAAAAAATATATATACCTGGTCATGGCATGGTTCTATCTGATCACAATAGCTTTGATCTATGATTATGGGATTGTATACATTATGCATTACCACATTCTTGAACTTTATGTTTCTGGCATATCCAGACCCTCCCTGCATGTATTTAAAATCAAAATCAAAGAGTTGAAAATTGAAATAAATAAATAATCAAGCAATTTGTAAATGTCTCATATTTTTTGTCCAGTTCTCAATTTAGTCCTTATCTTTTTTTGTCGTATATTTGATCTCATATTTTTAGATATTCGGTCCCATATTTTTTCATTATTAATTTGTCTTATATTTTTTGTTTTTATCTCTAACCTCAACGGCTATGAAATGGATGACTTTTCTTTCATATATCATAATAAGTGAGTTGGCATAAAGAAAAAGAAGACTCTTTCTTTTGTAGTTATATGAACTAGAGATAAATTTGTGATTGGTCTTTTCTTCTAATAAGAAAGATTTTTCTTTCTTTATCTACCAACTTACTTATTATGATACGTATGAGAGATAAATCATTCAGGCACTGTTTTGAAAACTGGACCGGACTGGTTGAATCATGAAACGACCAGTGGTACAGTCTGAGTTAGGTAGAAAACCGCCTGGACATAGAACCGACCAAGAACCGAGAAAACCGCCCTGAACCGGACGGTTTGGAGTTGAACCGTTTTAGAATATTTTTGTTCATTTTTTTCTTTTACTTTTTTGGGATTAAAATGATGCTATTTTAAAGGATTTCTTTTCTTATTAAGTTTAGACTCAAAATAATAAGCTATTTGGTAGTTTTCACTTCAATATTTAATCTTTTATTCTTTTAGTTATCACTTTCTTACTCAATCAAGTTTAAATTTAAAGAATTTATTATATATTTTTAATAGTTGTTACTATATTTTATTATTTAAAATCAAATATATTATTTTAAATTTATTTAATTATTAACGGTCCAACCCCTATTGGACCATTGATCCTTGAACCACTACCTCATCCGATTTAATGGCCGGTCTGGTTTTAAAAACTTTGAATTTTAGGTCAAGTGTCTATCTTAATAAGATTTTTGACCTTTAAAATTACCTGCCAAGTCTTGATTCTGACGCCATTAAGGGTTCCTGTAATTATGGCTCCGTTAACTTCAACATCAGATACCTTATCTTCTGCATTATGAGCTCCTAAGCTTCCAATGCTGCATAATATATATAATCATGAAATAATATTTATCATTATCAGGAATTTTTATATTAAACCATCACAATGTTGTAGAAATATTATATATATAATTAGTAGCAAATTAATTCTGATATATTGACCACGAACCTGATTCCATGTCCTGGTCCACAAATGATATTAGTAGCAGTAACATTTCTTGACCCAGTTACTATTGAAATACAGTCATCACCTTCAAAATTAATGGATCATATAAAAAATATTAAAGTTATGTAAATAATTCTCTAACTCTAACTCTAAAAAGTAAAAAAAGACCCATTAAACTTTTGATTTTGTTTAATTAGCCCCTCTTATTAAGATTTTCACTGACTTTTTTTTATAAAAAAAAATCATGATTAATATTGAGTTTGGGTCAATGAGAAATCCAACAATAATTATAGATTATAAATAAGCATGATTATTTTAATGAAAAATTTAATAAAAATGGTATTTTGCACAAAATTTAAATTTCACAAAGTGTTTCGTCACTTTTCAAAGTTCAGAAAATTCTTTTCACAGTAATTAAAATTCAGGAACTATTTTGTGTATCTTAGCCTTAAAATTATAAGAATCATTTTTAAGTTTTTAACTCATTTTAATTAATCAATAAATGAATTACCTGTGCCAATATAACAATGATGAACATGAATATTGACAGTGTCTCCTATATGAATTCCATCAGTGTTAGGACTATTTTAATTTGTGGTGCAGTGACATTGAGATGAGAAGCTTCAACATTGGAACATCTCTCAAACGACATGTGAACATTTTGTGCATCTATCATCTTTAGGTTTTGCACTTTCAGGTTCTTACAGTCAGAGAAAGTTACAGCCTACATATGTAAATAAATATAGGCAAAAGACCTGTCGGTACCCCTATCGTTCGTTTGGGGTCAGTTTCAATTATGCCATCAACATTTGTTTTATGTCAGTTATGCCCCCAACGTTTCACATTATTGTCAATTATACCATAACCTCAATTATAGCCCGCCATTGAACTCAGGAGGTAAAAAAACCTTGGATTAGGAGTTTTCGTAATCGTCGAAGTCGCCGTGTATCTTGTCGAAAAGTTCGCCGGAGACTTGAGGGACCAAAACGAAACTTTGAGCAAACTTGAGGGACTAAAATAAGACTTTGGCCGAAAAAAAATTGACGTTAGGGTATAATTGACAACAATGTGAAACGTTGGAGGCATAACTGATACAAAACAACCGTTGAGGGCATAATTGAAACTGACCCCAAACGTTAAGGGTACCAATAGGTCTTTTGCCATAAATATATAAAGAATTTCAGTCAGCGAAATCATATAGCACAACAAAGAAATATAATAACTAGCAATTATTTTAATGTAAATTTTTGAAACATTTATTTAGTTTTTGAAATGAGGAAGATTAACTTACAATTGGAGCGGGCTGGCATGGCTGCAAAACGAAAAAGGAAAAGGCATATTAATTAATTATTATGTATTATTCAAGATAATAATTAAAGAGAAAAAGGTTATTATATTATATATATATATTGAAGATTTAGCTAGTTTAACCGTAACAATGAAATACAGGGCATATAGATTTAGAAGCCATTTTTGTGAATATAAAAAAAAAAAATAAAGAAGTTAGCCTACCATTACAAAATAATTTGTTTATTGTAGAGGATAAAGTCGTCATGGAAATTAGTTGGATTCTTTTAGTAACAACGAGAGGAGTTGCCACAAAAAAAAATTAGTAGCAACATCTATGTAAAAAAAAAAAAAATCATATATTTGAAATTTCACATAACAGAACCGAAGGAAGAAGCAACTGCCACAAAAACGAATTATGATAACGAATCAATGGTCGTGACATTTACTTTTTGTTGCTAGAAAATGAAGTAACAGGAAATATCGCCACAGATAACTAGGCATTATATATATAGGTCTATTACTTTGAAAGAATGTTGACCAGCTAGCTGCATAAATTATAAAAAAGTTAAGGGTAAATTATACTTTGGTACCCTGTGGTTTGACCCTATTTCACTTTGGTATCCTATGGTTTGAAACCTGATACTTTGATACCCTGTGGTATTTTTCATTAACACTTTGGTACCCTTAGGAACTATTTTATAATTTTAACCATATCAAATTTTGCAAAAATTACATATTGACCTCAAAATTTTTTTAAAGTTTTCAATGTAGTCCCTAGATAATATGTATCCATGGACCTATTTGTATTTTTTTGAAAATTTTTTGGGGTTAATATGTAATTTTTGCAAAATTTGTTATGGTTAAAATTACAAAATAGCTCCAAAGGGTACCAAAGTGTCAGGTTTCAAACCACAGGGTACCAAAGTGAAATAAGGTCAAACTACAAGGTACCAAAGTATAATTTACAAAAAAAAATTAATAATAATTTGAAATTAAAACTTACAAGGAATGGGTTGATCTTGCAAGAGTGATCCCACCATATTTGGCCATTGCCATCAAAAGTGCCAGTGCCATAACCATTTACAGTCATATTATTTATACCTTGAAACACAATCCAACGTCCTCTTTTCACCTCATCGTATGCTGACATCTCACCCCATGCTTTCATCCTTCCATATATCTATTCATGTATATATATATATATATATATATTTATAAAAGTTAACTTCACTTGTTCAACAACCCAATTCAACCAAAATGTTAATATGAATTCAAGCTAAGTGAGAAATAAAAAACAAAGAATGAAAAATCTTATAAACAAAATAATCAAATGTATACAAATAAGTAGGATGACAATTTGGATGGGTATATAGGGTACTTATTTGAATCCATCTTTAAAAAATATCTAGTCAAGAGTAAAGCTACCTTGAGATAGGAGAATGTTCTCTTATTCCACGGTGATCCATCAGACCTTCTAAAGTGACTTGACTATCTAGGACTCTTATTTTAATCGAGATTCTAATATATTGAAAAGGTTTGATTTGATTTGATGTGAAATTCACTTTAGATCAAACTCCCAATTCCATCAATTGTCATAACTTATTCTTTTTGTAAATAATAATTCTTTGTGAAATTTTAGGAGGATTTTTAGGAGATGACATGACAATTTGGGAGGGTTTTTAGGAGATGACATGACAAGTTGGTATGAGTAGACTCATGTGCATACAATTTTATATAATACTAGTCCAGCATCCGTGCAATGCACGGATAAAATGACTCATGGAGTTGTCACATATATTATTTTATAAATTTGTCTAATATATGACTAAACATCATAAATATGATAATAGATTCTTTGTGAAATTTTGGGAGGGTTTTTAGGAGATGACATGGCAATTTGAGAGGATTTTTAGGAGATGGCATGACAAGTTGGCATGAGGAGGCTCATGTGTATACAACTTTATATAAAGTTGTAAAAAATAGAAATTAGATATCATATAGATAGAGGTATTGCATCAATGACCTAATATCCGTTTGAAATAAATGGATAATTAGAATATCTGGTATCCGATATCCAATAACATAAATATTTTATTATACTTTTAATTATTTTATTTTAACTAACGAATATTGGAGATATCGAATATATATAACTTTTGAATTAGAATATCTTATCTTATATCTATTATTTTTTAATATTTTGAATACTTGTCAAATATTAAATATCGAATAGAGTATGAATATATAGATACTAATTTATCAAATACGGATAGAGTACGAGTATTGAATAAAATGAATAGATACATATATATATATATACAAATCATCAGGTAGAGTACCGTCCATACAAATAAGAATTGAAGAATTTATTATTAAAATAAGTTCCTATATTGAATTGGCAAAAATGTTATAAACAAAATTACTTTCACATAGGGCAATCATCCCCTCATATCTAAGGGGGATTGCCTTGAAGGTGCAAATCTCACTCTATATATAACAGTCTTCCATAACTATTTTCCCAAATGTGTGACGTCTCATAACTCTCTGTATCTAGGGAACTTATCTCCTTGCAAGTCTCAATTCTAACCAATATATAACTCTAAACCTTCCACAGTAATAAGGTAAACAAATCAAAAACCCTAAATCTTCAATTATTCACCCTCACACCTAATTACTAATTTCATCATTGAAAGTGCTTCACAAGATTCCTTCCATGTGAATTATTATTGCGGACACTTCATTCAGTCCATTGTGGATTAAATAAGTAAATACTTTGGCCAAACAGTTTATTGTTCGTAAAAAGAATCAAATATATAAAGTTTAACTTCAATAGAATCTCATATGATTTCAACCAAAAGTATACTAATTAATTCATTATTCACAGCTACAAAATATAAAGTGCTTACCTTTAAAGAAGTATTGAATTGGCATGGGCCTCTGAATGTAAGTGGCTTTAGATAATACGTCTTTCTATGTGGTATCACAAGAACAAGACCTTGAGCGCATGAAGCATTCCAAGCTTTCTCAAATGCCTATGATATGATTAAAGAGAATAATCAACAACAAAATAGCAATAATGACAATTAATATATAAACCGCTGCTATAAATAAATTTAGCCTTTTAGCTACGCTTCGAACGTACCTCACTGTTATCTGTTTCGTCATCAGAAATAGCTCCAAAATCTTCAACGCTGATCGCACCTACATTATTATTATTCTTGGAGAATTCATAACGAGAACCAAAACTTAATCTTAAAGACACAAGAATGATGAGAAAAACTAAGATGAGCTTCTCTAATGAAGCCATTGTATATATTAAATGGAACAGTACTTTAAAATGATATTTGTATATATATATGAAACAAAGATATACCTGTCATCTGATATCTTTTGAGAAATTACTGATACTATTATTGATTGTTACGTAATCTTTTTTTTAATAAATTATTAGTATAAAATAAGACTTTAAATTTTAAAATATTATCAGATTTTTCATTTAATTATCTGATAATCTATTTAATCATGGATGTAGATATATCTATTTAATCATGATAATATTTGTTAATCGTACTCGGTTATATTTTATTTTGGTATCCTGTGGTTTAAAAAATGACACTTTGGTATCCTGTAGTATTCTTCATTAATACTTTGGTACCCTTTGGAGCTATTTTGTAATCCTAACTACAACAAAGTTTGCAAAAATTACATATTAACCCCAAAATGTTTTTAAAGTTTTCATTTTAGCCCCTAGATAATATGTATCCACTATCCAGGGACTTATTTGTAATTTTCTGAAAATTAATAAGTATCTAATTAAATTATTTAAGAGATTATAATAATTAATTAATTTAAAGATTAAAACATATATTTTAAATTTTAAATTTTTGAGGAACTTAGATCAACTAGCTAGAGAGTTGTTAGTTTCATCTTTATTTTTCTTGATAATGAGAGTTGAGAAATAGCAACAAGAGATAAGAATGGCGTGAAGTTTTTCTTTGCGATGACTGCATTAGTGCATTCGATTCTTTGTCACCAATCATCCCAACAAGAGATCGTGGTTCGTGGCTGTCAACATTATTTTGATTTTTGAACTTTATCTCAACTTGAATCTTCTTCACTGTAACAATTTGTCTCTTTCCGCTCAATTCACTGTGAAGAACCCTACACCACGTTTTTTTCAAGTCTTTCTTTCTTCTTCTGCCGCAATCATATATATGTAGAGACCCACCATTTCAAGAAAGATAGAGAGTGAGTGAGTGAGTGAGAAAATGGCGGACGTGAAGAACGAGATTAGCGAAGGGATTATTGTGAAGGTGGACCCTAAACCTAACAAAGGGTTTAGTTCCAAACTGGTCGATCTTCTAGAGAAGTTAGCGGTGAAGTTCCTCTATAATTCTTCGAAGCCGCATCACTGGCTCACTGGTAATTTCGCTCCAGTTCCTGATGAGACTCCTCCCACGAAGGACCTTCCTGTGAAAGGTCACCTACCGGTTAGTTCAATTGGCTTGTTATGATGGATGTTTGCTTGCTGGATTGAATAACAGAGAACACGAGAGTGATGGAAAACAGGAATTAATTAACCTTGTTATTGATTATTTTATTCGTTGAGTTGACTTTGAGCGAAGTTTTATTGTTTTTCTTTTTTCATAAAGAAAGAATTGACTGAGGTCTGAGAGTCTGAGATGACTGTTTCCAGTGTTTCCTCGGTATTGAGTAATGCATAATTGTTAATTATTTTAGTTCTCGAGAAGTATTATGATTTTTTCTCGTCATTTATGCCAAAAGATGTACTTTCTATGCCAATTTTATTATAACTGATATGAAGTTTGGAGAATTCTCAGGCTTTGTGATAAAAAGACTGCTGTTTAGGGTCCCTAATATATATGTCAATTGTAGTAGTTTGCTTGAAAATGAAACTGTCTGGATCATAAATATAGTTGAGGTGTTGGTAAAACAATTGATGGCAACGACATAGCCCTGCGTATTGATTGTAATTTGTAATGGCATATGACTCCTTTTGGTTCAAATCTGAAGGCCAATATTGCTTTTATACTATTTGCTAAATAAGCATTGAAGGATCTGTTATTTTGGTAAACGAGCTGAGATATCTAAAAGGATTTTATAACTAGTCTATAAGGCATTGGTTAAAAAGCCTTGTTATAGATTAGAAATTGAAAAAAAAAATCTAAAAATGACAGTCAACTTTTTGGGGTTTTGTTGAAGCTACTATTTTTGTATACTTTTTCAATTTCTAAATCATGATAATGCTTCTTAACAAGTGTTGTAAAAAAAAATCCATATTTAAAAACTAACACAAAACCATGAAAATATCAAGTAAACAGCAAGTTTGATATGACTTACCAGTGTTAAATTACGTGTATTTGAATAGTTCATTCATGTAAAAATCTGCAAGCTCAAAATAAGAATGCAACCAGCAGTTGAGAAAGCTAAAAGTGTACATCCACATGGCTTTGCTTTGATGTTTCTTTCAATGTAAAGGTCTCATGATTATACGAATCCTACCAGCCTCTAGATTTCCTAAGTTATGTGCAGCGCCAAGTCAGTGGTCAATTGTATGATACTGCCTTCTGCCTCATTACTAACTTCTAACAATTCACTGTTGTTGCACTTGACCATGAGTGGAAAGTCACGCTATCTTAATCACTTTCTGCTTCCTGGACTCAGAATGTGTCCTCACTGCTTTTAGTGATTTATAATTAGTGTTTTCCTGTGATACACTCTGCGATTGATGACATGCCAATATATTTCAGGATTGCTTAAATGGAGAGTTTGTCAGGGTGGGACCTAATCCTCAGTTTGCCCCTGTGGCTGGACATCACTGGTAATTTTTTTCTTTGGTGCATTGACCAATATCTTGTTGTTTGGGAGATGTTATCCAAGTCTGGAAGACTACATATGCTAGTGGTCCATATATACTATCAAATAATTGATTTCTTTTTTCTTCTTCTTATTGTAACTTTTTATGGGAAGAACCAGGATTAGAATGGAGCTATTTAGTTTATCTGAATGAAGATTCTTTGTTCTGAAAATGGAGTTTTATGCTTATGCCACGTTTCTTCCCCTCTGTTTGCAGGTTTGATGGCGATGGGTATGTGATTCTCTTCTCATACTCAAACTTACATTTCTTTTTAAGTTATTTACACAATGAATTGTTTTCTCATTTTACTTGTGTGTACATATTTGATCCTAAAGCTATAGAGGGAAAAACCAATAGCTCTATTTTCTGGGTCTTAATCTTAGTACTCATTATCTTATGTTTATGTGAGCTAATACTTTGGTTTACTTCTGACACCCTAGTTTATCTATTTGAGCAACATTTATAAGATATATGTGAGCAATAATCTAAAGCTTCTAATCATGTATCTTTTTGTCTTTTTGGTCAAATTGAAATTTGCTAATGATGCTTCTATTTCTGTTGGAACTGCATAATTTGATTTTCTAGGAAGTGAATATTTGCATTCTTTTGTTGGTCCTTTTGTTTCTGTTTGTTTGTTTGTTTTTCAGATTTAAGGTACTTATTGAGTTCTGATATTAATTCCTTTTCACCTTGCTGGAGGTAAACACAACATTGATTACTGAGTAGAACTGTATAAAAGTAGAGTCTCAATTATCGCTAATCAATATTTGTACAAGGGTTTGGCTATATTTGGAACATTTACAGTCATTGAAGTTGAAAGGAATGTATCTTTTTCACATAACATGCTATGACATTTCAAAATATTTAACATGTTGCTGCCTTGTGCTTTACTCAACTCTATGAAATCTGGAACAATCTTGTGGTCAATGTTTTTTTTAATTGAGTTTTCAAATAAGCTGTTCAGTGTTCACCTTTTGCAACTAGACAGAAGTTTCCAGATACCTGTGAATCAGCTGAATAGACTTCTATTCTGTAGTCAACGCTGTTTTCTTAAACCTTCTTAAGTTTTAGGTCATCCACAATGTTCTCTAGAGTTCTTATTTGGTATTTGGCCCTCCAATGCTGATTCACGTGTCATTGAATTGCAGAATGATTCATGGTTTGCGTATCAAAGATGGAAAAGCCACATATGTTTCCCGATTTGTGAAAACATCTCGTTTTAAACAAGAATCATACTTTGGAGGTCCAAAATTTATGAGGGTATAACAATAAACTATATCCAGTAGCATTTTAAATATGATCTTTTGTTATATATCCTGTTTCATAAAGTGTGTGTTTGATTGAGAGTGGCTGCTTTAATGTGCACAAGCACTGACGCAGGAAAGAGCCTGTTGAGAAATATAATGAATTAGAATAGAGAATGTATAGATTGAAAGGTTGAGAAATATAATATGGATCCTTTCTTTCTAATTAAAAACTTATTAAAGTTGGCCGATTGTTTCATACTTTCCATTATCTACCTTTTACTTCCTTATTTGTTCTTATTGACATATTTTGCTCGTATTGCTGTGCTCGTCATCGTTGCTTTGGTGGATTGAACTTTGAACGGAGTAAAACTCAGCTATCCCCTGATCTCCTTCCTCTAACGAAAGTTAAAATGGGGGAGCTTTTGAAGGATTACTATTGATTAGATACCTTTTTTAGATGCTCTACTGTATCGTCCATTTATCATTTTCAGATTGGAGATCTTAAAGGTTTTTTCGGACTTGTGATGGTTAACATGCAAATGCTAAGAGCTAAACTGAAAGTATTGGATGTTTCTTATGGAACTGGAATGGGTAACTTCAGCTATCTAATACCTTTTGAAATTCAAGGTCTAAGGGAATTTTTAACAAACGTGGTTATGACTGGGAGAGCTAAAAACTAACTGGCTTCATATTCTACCAGCTAATACAGCTCTCGTATATCACCATGGGAAGCTTCTAGCACTCTGTGAATTAGATAAACCTTGTAAGAACAATTTTTATCTCTTACTTTTCCGAAAAATATAAACATCTCAATTTTGTTGTTGAAAAGATTGATCAGGTGTCTCCATAGTTCATCATAATACAGGGATCATAAGAATTCTTTCTTTCTTTCTTGAGGGATTCAACTAATTGTTTGTTTTATTTTGGTTTCTTCTGATGTGGCACTGATGTGGTCCTTTTTTTAATTTTTGTAGATGCTATTAAAGTTTTTGAAGATGGGGATTTGCAGACACTTGGATTGCTGGACTATGACAAGAGATTGAGCCATTCCTTTACTGCTCATCCAAAAGTTGACCCATTCACTGGTGAATTCATCTTCAAATAAGAAATTCTGTTGACTGATTTGACAAANTTTTGGTGTACTGCCTCGATATGCCAAGAATGAGCTGCAAATCAGATGGTTTGAGCTTCCAAACTGCTTCATCTTCCACAATGGTGTGTTTATTTGTTCCCATTTCTCCTTGACGAAATTTTTGCTTGATATCCTACAAGAGTACAATATAATGCATTTCCTCATCCAGCATATAAAAAAAATATTGATTAATGAATGTTAGAGCTTAGTTATGTTGAAGTTTGAACGGTCTTGCAAAAACATGTTAAACACAGTATTTTAACTCAATCATCTCTTGGTTCGAAAAAAATAAAAACTCAAAATCATCTCCTTAAATTTTCAACAAACCTAACAATTTCACAATTATTTTCCAAACATGGTTTAACTGTGAAAGAGTGAAACTATGAAGTAGAAACAAAGTATCAATATGTGTTTAATATGTTTTTATTTCTTACCAACTTGTCCAAATGTCCATTACTTTAACCTTTTTTTGTGTAAAATCCTAGCAAATGCTTGGGAGGAGGAGGATGAAGTTGTTTTAATTACCTGCCGCCTTGAGAATCTTGATTTGGAGAAGCTTGATAATTTTACAAATGAGCTGTAAATAATCTCAATCCTTTTAGTTCTTAGTGAATATCTGTTTTCTTGATAAGCGTGCTTTCTTCTTATACATTCACTGCTCTGTCTCAGGTATGAAATGAGATTTAATCTGAAAACTGGTCTAGCTTCACAAAAGAAACTATCTGCGTCTGTTGTAGACTTTCCTAGGGTAAATGAAAGCTACACCGGCAGGTAAGCCTATTCCATCTTTTCCAGGAGAATTTAGGGTATTCTGAGGCTTATCTCTTCCGAGGAACTACTTGCAATAAAGAAAAATCTAGAACTAATTTTCATACTTGAATTTTCTAAGTTCCATGATCCATCCTCTTTTCTTCTGTGCTTATAGGAATATGGATTTGACAATACTGCTACAATATGTGATTTCCCAGTGATGTTCAGATAAAAGTCAAAAAAGTACTTAAAACTTGTGCTTATTTTCCATCACGTGTATTTACTATATGCATTCACAAAATCAGGAAGCAGCAATATGTATATGGAACCATATTAGACAGCATTGCAAAAGTCAAGGGGATTGTCAAATTTGATCTGCATGCTGAACCGGATTCTGGGAAAACTAAGCTTGAAGTAGGAGGAAATGTTCATGGTATTTACGACTTGGGACCAGGGAGATTTGGTTCTGAGGCTGTTTATGTCCCTCGTGTGCCTGGCATCAATTCCGAAGAAGATGATGGATACTTGATATTTTTTGTGCATGATGAAAATACCGGGTACTGATTTCCTCTTCACTTTATACAGAAAACCATTTTGATGTCATTGTTGTTGTTGTCTGGGACAGCTCTCTGTCTACATTAAACCACCACATTGCTTATATTTAGATTTTGATCCTTTTTTCGAGAAGAATAAACTAAGCATGAATGTTAATTACAATACAACAGAAAATCAGCAGTGCATGTGATTGATGCAAAAACTATGTCAGCTGATCCCGTTGCTGTTGTTGAATTGCCCCATAGAGTTCCATATGGTTTCCATGCCTTCTTTGTGACAGAGGTTAGTGTTTATGAATTTGTTACTGCTCTTTCTCACACTTAAGTACTTAACTCTACTCTTATGCTTCTTAGACACGTATGACAAATGTTGGTAAAGGAATCTTGACATCTCAGAAGGTTACGGAGATAAAAAATTATAGAGTAAATCAATGAATTAGTCCCAGAAAGATGACAGTTGTCTCAATTTAGTCATTGAACAGTTTGGTATTTACAAAAACCTTATGTTGTGTTTGGAATTTGGATGAAGTAATTTAAGGGGAAAAAGTAATTTTTGGATGTAATTGAATTATTTTCTTTCAAAATTTTGGTTATGTTTTAAAGAACAATAACTTATAAAAATTACTTTTCCCTCTTAAAATACTTCATCCAAACATAACTTAACTACTTAAAAATTTTGGAATGGTGGATCCAAGGAATTCAAATTGAACGTGAGTTAGTCCATAAATGATTTGGCATAAATTTTGTTGTAAAAAGTAATTAATATCTTTCACTAATAAACTGAATTAGAGTGTTTACTGACATAGTATCTAAACTTTAATTATCAATGAAGTGACACGTTACATTTTTGATGTTTAGAGAAGTGACACATGCTTTGAGAGGAGATTTGCTTCATTTCTGTTTTCAAAGTTTAATTTTGGCATGAAGTAAAATTTCAAATTCTTTTATTTATTTTTATCATTTTTCATTTATGAGAGTGCTAATTGACACGTTACATTTTATAAATTTGTATCCGTTCTTCACTAACTAGAAATGCATTAAAAGATTTCTGATACTGGAATAGCTCAGTTATATTTTAAGGTTAAGGTATACCAATTGTAATTATATTGATCCTGTGGTTTTTTTTTTCTCTTGTATTTGCATTTGCATTCTAATAAAGGATTCACGCTGATCTTTGCAGGAACAGTTGCAAGAACAGGCGAAACTCTAAAATGTTCTGGAAATAAACTGCCACAATCATTTTACACATCTCTCATGATATTCTCAAGCAATTTGTTAATAAAAATGTGTACTTTGACCATGAAAAAGTTAATAAAAATGGTATTTTGCACAAAATATAAATTTCAAGGAGTTTTTCATCACTTTTCACAAAATATACAAGTGATCCAAAATCCTAATTTAGGTAATGTTATTATAATATTCATATACACTTCCTTCATCCAAAAACCAATTTCACTTCACCATCAGAGTAAATTCATAAAAATCCATCCCCGTGCATCTTTTTTGCAAGAGCTTCATTAGTTTAGGACTTTAGGCCCTTCTTCACCATACTCAAAGGAAACTCAAGTTAACTTACTTTTATGTTTTCAAGACCTATTTTCCTTTATTTCATCAAATGTCACTAGTAAAACTTGAACTAATATTTTGAAGAGAAAATTTATTATTTGATCTCTAAATTTGTATTGAGTTAATAAATCAATCACTGAATAATTAAAATACACAATTTGATCTCTTCAATATCTCAATTGTCAATGATTTGAACTAATTTTATACTTTTTTAATTCTTAAATTCGTATTGAATTTATACTATTGACTCTCTAAATTTGTATTTTTGGATCACTGAATTTAACTTATAGACCAAATTGTTAATGATTACAATATTTTATGGATTTAGCCGTATATCTTAATTACTCAAAGTTTAATATGTTGATTCGATATAAATTCATAAATTGAAAAAATAGATTTTCACATATTTTAACAATAGAAAATTAAGTGATGACCATGTATCACTCTCTTTAAACAGCAAATGGTGCAAATAGAGTGAAAATAAACGTTGGTCCTAGATATATTTTTGAGGAACTTGGATCAACTAGAGTGTTAGTTTCCTCGAAATAGCAAACCAAATATACTGGGATAAGAATGGCGTGAAATTTTTCTCTACGATGACTGCATTAGTGCATTCATTGTGACCAATCATCCCAACGAGAGATCGTGGTTCGTTCCCTGTCAACATTATTTTGATTTTTGAACTTTATCTGAAGGGGAATCTTCTTCACACACACGAAAACAGTATCTCTGGAACAACAATTTGTCTGTTTCCGCTGAATTCACTGTAAATTTCGTTTCTTTCCAAGCTCTGCAATCACCGTTAACGTGGCAGAAGCTTAGCCAATAAACCCATCTGAACCCTACACCACGAATCATTCGATAATTTCCACTCTCACACCCTCACTCACTCACACGTTTCTTCAACTCTTTAATTTCTTACTTCTTCTTATTCTGCCGCAATCATATATATGTAGAGACCCACCATTTCGAGAGTGAGTGAGTGAGAAAATGGCGGACGTTAAGAACGAGATTAGCGAAGGGATTGTGAAAGTGGACCCTAAACCTAACAAAGGGTTTAGTTCCAAACTGATCGATCTTCTAGAGAAGTTAGCGGTGAAGTTCCTCTATGATTCTTCGAAGCCGCATCACTGGCTCGCTGGTAATTTCGCTCCAGTTCATGATGAGACTCCTCCCACGAAGGACCTTCCTGTGAAAGGTCACTTACCGGTTAGTTCAATTGGCTTGTTACTCTATTTTATACTGCTTACATGATGGATATTTGCTTGCTGGATTGGATAATAAAGAACACGAGAGTGATGGAAAACAGGAATTAATTAACCTTGTTATTGATTATTTTTTTCGTCGAGTTGACTTTAGGCAAAGTTTTATTGACTGAGACTCTGAGATGACTGTTTCCAGTGTTTCCTCGGTATTGAGTAATGCATAATTATTTATTATTTTAGTTCTCGAGATTATTATGATTTTTCCATGTCATTTATGCCAAAAGATGTACTTTCTATGCCAATTTTTTTTTATAACTGGTATGGTTTTAGATTCAGATATGGGATGTATAATCAGAAGAGGGTCAATTTTCGGTTGTTGAGATGAAGTTTGGAGAATTCTCAGACTTTGTGATAAAGAGACTGCTGTGTAGGGTCCCTAATAAATATGTTAATTGTTGTGATTTGCTTGGAAATGAAACTGTCTGGATCATAAACGTAGTTGAGGTGTTGGCCCAATAATATAAGGCAATGACATAGCCCTGCGTATTGATTGTAAGTTGTAATGACATATGACCCCTTATGGCTCAAATCTGAAGGCCAATATTGCTTTGTACTATTTGTTAAAATAAGCACTGAAGGAGCCATTATTTTGGTAGATGAGCACTATAAGGGCACTGACTAAAAAGCATTGTTATACTTTAGAAATTGAAAAAAATCTGAAAATGACAGTCAACAATTCAGGGTTTTGTTTAAGCTACTATTTTTGGATACTTTTTCAATTTTTAAATCATAATAATGTTTCTTATGGCAGAACTTACCACAAAACCATAAAAAAGTATCAAGTAAAGGGCAAGGATGATAAGACTTACCAATGTTAAAATACATGTGTTTGAATAGTTCATTCATGTAAAAATCTGCAAGCCCAAAATAAGAATGCAACTAGCAGTTGAGAAAGCTAAATGTGTGCATTGGTTGGTTTACTGACCTATTCTAACATGGCTTTAGTTCGATGTTTCTTCAATGGAAAGGTCTCATAATTATAAGAATGCTGGCGGTCTCTAGATTTCCCGAGTTATGTGCAGTGCCAAGTCAGTACTGCCTTCTGCCTCAGCTCTAACTTCTAACAATATACATTGTTGTTTTTCCACTTGACCAAGAGTGGAATTCATGTTATCTTTGTCACTTTCTGCTTCCCATACTCAGAATGTGTCCTCACTACTTGTTAGTGATTTATAGTTACAGCATTTTCCAGTAAACACTGCGATTGATATCATGCCAATATATTTCAGGAGTGCTTAGATGGAGAATTTGTCAGGGTGGGACCTAATCCTCAGTTTGGCCCTGTGGCTGGATATCACTGGTAATTTTTTTCTTTGGTGCATTGACCAATATCTTGTTGTTTGGGAGACGTTATCCAAGTCTGGAAGACAATACATATGCTAGTGGTCCATATATACTATCAAGTAATTGATTTCTTTTTTCTTCTTCCTATTGTAACTTTTTATGGGAAGAACCAGGATTAGAATGGAGCTATTTAGTTTGTCTGAATGAAAATCTTTGTTCTGAAAATGGAGTTTTATGCTTATGCCACCTTTCTTCCCCTTTGTTTGCAGGTTTGATGGTGATGGGTATGTGATTCTCTTCTCATACTCAAACTTACATTTCTTTTTAAGTTTTTTCAACAATGAATTGTTTTCGTTTTACTTGTGTGTATATATTTGATCCTAAAGCCATAAAGAGCGAAAAACCAATAGCTCTGTTTTCTGGATCTTAATCTTAGTACTCATTATCTTATGTTTATGTGGGCTAATACTTCGGCTTACTCCTGGCACCCTGGTTTATCTATTTGAGCAACATTTATAAGATATATGTGAGCAATAATCTAAAACTTCTAATCATGTATCTTTTTGTCTTTTCGGTCAAATAGAAATTTGCTAATGATGCTTCCATTTCTGTTGGAACAGCACAATTTGATTTTTTAGGTAGTGAATATTTGCATTCTTTTGTTGTCCCTTTTGTTTCTGTTTGTTTGCTTCTTTTTCAGATTTAAGGTACTTATTGAGTTCTGATATTAACTCCTTTTCACCTTGCTGGAGGTAAACACAACATTGATTAATGAGTAGAACTGTATAAAAGTAGAGTCTCAATTAGTGCTAATCAATATTTGTACAAGGGTTTGACTATATTTGGAACATTTACAGTCATTGAAGTTCAAAGGAATGTATCATTTTCACATAACATGCTATGACATTTCAAAATATTTAACTTGTTGCTGCCTTTTGCTTCACTCAACACTATGAAATCTGGAACAATCTTGTGGTCAATTTGAAAAATGTTTTTCTTAATTGTGTTTTCAAATAAGCTGCTCACCTTTTGCAACTAGACTGAAGTTTCCAGATACCTGTGAATCAGCTGAATAGACTTCTATTCTGTAGTCAATGCTGTTTTCTTAAACCTTCTTAAGTTTTAGGTCATCCACAATGTTCTCTGGAGTTCTTATTTGGTATTTGGCCCTCCAATGCTGATTCATGTCTCGTTGAATTGCAGAATGATTCATGGTTTGCGTATCAAAGATGGAAAAGCCACTTATGTTTCCCGATTTGTTAAAACATCTCGTCTTAAACAAGAAGCATACTTTGGAGGTCCAAAATTTATGAGGGTATAACAATAAACTATATCCAGTAGCATTTTAAATATGATCTGTTGTTATATATCTTGTTTCATAAAGTGTGCGTTTGAATGAGAGTGGCTGCTTTAATGTGCACAAGCACTGATGCAGGAAAGAGCCTGTTGAGAAATATAATGAATTAGAATAGAGCATGTATAGATTGAAAGATTGAGAAATATAATATGGATCCTTTACTTCTAATTAAAAACTCCTTAAAGTTGGCTGATCGTTTCATACTTTCCATTATCTACCTTTCACTTCCTTATTTGTTCTTATTGACATATTTTGCCCATGTCGCTGTGCTCATCAATGTTGCTTTGGTGGATTGAGCTTTGAAAGGAGTAAAACTCAGCTATCCCCTGATCCCCTTCCTCTAACGAAAGTTAAAATTGGGAAGCTTTTGAAGGACTACTATTGATTAGATACCTTTTTTAGATGCTCCACTGTATCTTCCATTTGTCATTTTCAGGTTGGAGATCTTAAAGGTTTTTTCGGACTTGTGATGGTTAACATACAAATGCTAAGAGCTAAACTGAAAGTACTGGATGTTTCTTATGGAACTGGAACAGGTAACTTCTGCTATCTAATACCTTTTGAAATTCAATGTCTAAGGGAACTTTTAACAAACGTGATAATGACTGGGGGAGCTAAAAACTAACCTGGCTTCATATTCTACCAGCTAATACAGCTCTCATATATCACCATGGGAAGCTCCTAGCACTCTCTGAAGCAGATAAACCTTGTAAGAACAATTTATATCTCTTACTTTTCCGAAAAATATAAATATCTCATTTTTGTTGTTGAAAAGACTGATCAGGTGTCTCCATAGTTCATCATAATACAGGGATCATAAGAATTCTTTCTTTCTTTCTTGAGGGATTCAACTAATTGTTTGTTTTATTTTGGTTTCTTCTGATGTGGCACTGATGTGGTCCTTTTTTTTTTTTTAATTTTTGTAGATGCTATTAAAGTTTTTGAAGATGGGGATTTGCAAACACTTGGATTGCTGGACTATGACAAGAGATTGAGCCATTCCTTTACTGCTCATCCAAAAGTTGACCCATTCACTGGTGAATTCATCTTCAAATAAGAAATTCTGTTGACTGATTTGACAAAATAGTTTTTCTAACACAATAACGTTCCTGGATGCAGGGGAGATGTTTACTTTTGGCTATTCTCATACACCACCATATATAACTTACAGAGTAATTTCAAAGGATGGGTATATGCATGATCCTGTACCCATAACAATATCAGAACCCGTCATGATGCATGACTTTGCCATTACAGAGAATTATGCAATTTTTATGGATCTTCCTTTATATTTTAGGCCAAAGGTATTGCAGCTGTTTTTTCCTTATCATTTATCTTGGTTTCAGATTTTGACCAACCAACGACTATTCCTGTTTCTCTCATTTATCGTGTATTAAAAATAGAAAATCCTTTGTTATATATTCANGTAAATCTCAATCCTTTTAGTTCTTACTTCTTAGTGAATATCTGTTTTCTTGATAAACGTGCTTTCTTCTTATATATTCACTGCTATGTCTCAGGTATGAAATGAGATTTAACCTGAAAACTGGTCTAGCTTCACAAAAGAAACTATCTGCGTCTGCTGTAGATTTTCCTAGGGTAAATGAAAGCTACACCGGCAGGTAAGCTTATTCCATCATTGCCAGGAGAATTTAGGATATTCTGAGGCTTATCCCTTCTGAGGAACTACTTGCAATAAAGAAAAATCTAGAACTAAAGACTGAAGTTGTAATTGTTCTTTCTTAATCAGCCTTTAAATTTATACTTGAATTTTTCCAAGTTCCATGATCCATCCTCTTTTCTTCTGTGCTTATAGGAATAAGGATTTGACAATACTACTACAATATGTGATTTCCGAATGATGTTCTAAGATAAAAGTCAAAAAAGTACTTAAAACTTGTGCTTATTTTCCATCACGTGTATTTACTATATGCATTCACAAAATCAGGAAGCAGCAGTATGTATATGGAACCATATTAGACAGCATTGCAAAAGTCAAAGGGATTGTCAAATTTGATCTGCATGCTGAACCGGATTCTGGGAAAACTAAGCTTGAAGTAGGAGGAAATGTTCATGGTATTTACGACTTGGGACCAGGGAGATTTGGTTCTGAGGCTGTTTATGTCCCTCGTGTTCCTGGCATCGATTCCGAAGAAGATGATGGATACTTGATATTTTTTGTGCATGACGAAAATACCGGGTACTGATTTCCCCTTCAATCCATACAGAAAACGATTTTGATGTCATTGTTGTTGTCTGGGACAGCTCTCTGTCTACATTAAACCACCATATTGCTTATATTTAGATTTTGATCCCCCTTTTTTCGAGAAGAATAAACTAAGCATGAATGTTAATTACAATACAACAGAAAATCGGCTGTGCATGTGATCGATGCAAAAACTATGTCAGCTGATCCCGTTGCTGTTGTTGAATTGCCCCATAGAGTGCCATATGGTTTCCATGCCTTCTTTGTGACAGAGGTTAGTGTTTATTAATTTGTTACTGTTAGAATGATAGAATTATCTGTAATTATTGTGAATTGTATTCTTAACCCTTAAGTCTAGGGATTAGGATTAAGTTTAGGGATTGTAATTAGTGATTAGCTGTAATTACTCTCATTTGTAATTATTTCCTAGAATAGGTTTATCTCTCTTGTATAAATACCTATCTTTTCCCTAAGATCAATAACACAGTAATTACAGATAATTCTATCATTCTAACAGTTACTACTCTTTCTCACACTAAACTCTACTCTTATGCTTCTTAGACACGTATGACAAATGTTGGTAAAGGAATCTTGACATCTCAAAAGGTTATGGAAATAAAAGATTATAGAGTAAATTAATGAATTAGTCTCTGAAAGATGACAGTTGTCTCAATTTAATCCTTGAACAGTTTGGTATTTACAAAAACCTTAATGTTGTGTTTGGATGAAGTAATTTAAGGGGAAAAAGTAATTTTTGGATGTAATTGAATTATTTTCTTTCAAATTTTGGTATGTTTTAAAGATTGATAACTTATGAAAATTACTTTTCCCTCTTAAAATACTTCATCCCAACACAACTTAACTACTCAAGATTATGGAATGGTGGATCCAAGGAATTCAAATTGAACGTGAGTTAGTCCATAAATGATTTGGCACATTTTATAAATTTGTATCCGTTCTTTACTAACTAGAAATGCATTAAAAGATTTCTGATACTGAAACAGCTTAGTTATATTTTAAGGTTAAGGTATCCAATTGTAATTATACTACTCCTGTGGTTTTTTTTCTTTTGTATTTACATTTGTATTCTAATAAAGAATTCACACTGGTCTTTGCAGGAACAGTTGCAAGAACAGGCGAAACTCTGAAATGTTCTGGAAATAAACTGTCACAATCATTTTACACATCTCTCATGATATTCTCAAGCAATTTGTTGTCTATATGTGTGTGTTGGTTTATCTATTTATGTATGTTATAAATGAAAGATATATACGAGCTACTCAAACCCACTCTATGAAATTTCCTCATGCTCGTTCTGTAAGCCAAAGCATCTTTTTACCACATTTCTTCATAATAAAGCATTAAATAAAAAGCTAAAATGCATAAATTTCTCTCTACTTCTGTTATTGTGCAAAAAACTAAACTTCCTGAATTTTGAAATAAAATCAAAGGCTCTTTAAACTTCTGTAAATAACTATTTTTGTTAAAAATTTTATCAAAATCAATTATTTGCAAAATAGTTCATTTTTTCTTTAGATCGATGCAAAATATAACTAATTATGTGAAGCATTTTTGTCTAAAACAAAAATATGTGAAGCATGGAAGGATAGATAAAATAAGAACATTGAAATCCTTCAGCGGTCATAAATCCATATTGAAATATTCACGTTCACAAGTGTGTCAAAAGTGCAAAAATAAAGAAACCATAAGGCTGTTCTTTCACTTCTTTAATCCATTTTACAAATAAACTTAAGAGCAACCAAAGCAAAAGGGTATAGATCAAATAAGCAAAGATCTCAACCCCATTGAACCATAGTTGCAGAGCCAAGAATGAGTTGCCTGAGTAAAACTCCATCATGAGGGTGGTTTCCTACAAGCTTGGATGAGACAAGCCTTCATCTTCACCTGCAAAATTTCATCTTTTTATAAGACTTCCTGAAATATGCAAGTAAACCAAAACATCAAATATCAAGGGAAAAGCTACTTTTTAGTCCTCAATTTGTCTAAAAATTACAATTTAGTCCCTAGATATTGAAAATATACTTTTTTTTTACAAACATCAACTATCTAGTCTTCACAGATAACGTTTCACGAACTAAATAGTCGACATTAGTAAACAAAGAAAAAAACACCAAAAAAATATATATTTCTAATATTCAGGGACTAAATTGTAATTTTGAGACAAATTCACGGCCTAAAAAATAGATGTTTTCCATATCAAAGAGTTTTTAATACTTAACCCATCTTATCCAATTCCTGAGGGCACCCACAAACATAGGAAAGTTTTACTTAATAGCCCCATTTGGGGCTCCAAAGAAGTCTCCATTGTGCATGGACACTGAAACACCATATTGATAATTTGATGAACCGATATTCTTGTTTGCACCAGTGTTGCCTTTTTCTGGAGTGACATTAGAATTGTTACTTTCAAGCTTCTTTGTGTTGAGAAAGCGACCCCCACAACCTCTTGCCCTTCTCATAGCATGCAGGTGACGGGATTCGTGAAGATACGGCTAAGAAAAAAGAAAACAGAAGAGCTAATCTTGTAAATATGATCTCTTCCACATAAATGGCAAGAGAAAAAAAGAGGGAAAATGAAGTTGAAGAACATCATAATCAATGAAGAAACTGAAATTCTAAGCTCAATCAGTGTAACAGTGTGCTCATACCATCTCAAGCAATATTTTCTCAGAGAATTTGAAGAGATTTGTTTATCTGGTTTTCTATTTACATGGTTTTTACAGAAGTGTTATTATCTTTCTACTTTTTTTTTTCTTCCCTTCAACAAAATTTTGTACCCCAAAAAGTTAATTTACATGAGAATGAGATTGTTTTTCCATTGCCTTTTCTGTAAGACAGCAGCTTGAGGCAGACCTAATAGAAAAAAAATAAATAAATAAAAATTAGTACTACAATGCATCAATTTCTTAAGGTATTTCTTTCTCATTTTTTGTTTCATTCTAAATTGAGTAACCTATTTTTTAGACCCTGAATTTGTCCTAAAATTGTGATTTAATCACTGGCTATTGAAAATACACTTTTTGGTCTTTGATTTTTTTTTTACAAACATCAATAGTCTCTGAAGCGTTAGTGGGGACTCAATAGTTGATGTATATAAAAAAAATCAGGAATCCAAAAGTGTATTTCTAATATTCAAAGACTAAATCATACTTTTGGGAAAAATTTAAGGACTAAAAAATATATCTTTTCTTCCAAATTTCTGCAGGTTGGGTTACCCATCCTTCTACTTGTATGTTCTCCTCTCTCTCTTGAATAAGGTTCTTCTCTTGTGGAAAATATCTAATGTTAAGCTATGATTCTGTTCGAGTTGACAAGTATCCTAAGTTTTCTCCAAGATATTAAATTGAAAACTAAATCAAGATATCAGCCATACCTTTCTATCTTTAATAATTTTCCTTTGAAGCTCAGCCTTGGCACGTGACTGCCTTCGCCTTAAAATACCATGATACTGCTTTGCATTGACATAAACAGGCTCCGCTTCCATTTCAAGCGGCAAAGGCATTCTAGCATGATGCATTCCATACAACTGAGGATTTATCTAGTTTCAAGACATTATGACAATAGCAGTTAGAGACAAATTAGAAAAGAGGTTTAATATTGCATTCATTTAGTTCAACAAGAATCTTGAAAAATGTAAACAGAAAGTCTCACACACATAGACAGAGAAAGAAATTAATCTTAAAAGTAAATGCACAGTATTTATCGACTATGCATAGCAGAAAAACAGATTATATGCTTATGAAATGGTTACAATGACAAGGACTCGACTTTTCTACCAATAATGGGAAATAAAAAGAAAAATATTATAGGACCAACCAGCCAAGTGCATTTGCTAGAGTATGTTATCATTGGTGAATTGGTCAAGTTACATCAAAGAGAACAAATATTGATAACTGATATGTTCTAGTTTAACTAACTATTTATACATAATTTTTTTGCCACAAATGAATAATAGTTTTTAATGTTTGAAGAGCAAATGGTATGTGCAAATACATGTAGACGGAACATCATTCTATCCCAATACCAAACTGAAGAAAACAATAATTTCTCCCACTAAAGGAAAAAAAAGGACGAACTTTAAAGATCATGAAAGAAATGTTCAAGTGAGACCTAAGGAAAATTGCCGATAGCATACCATAGTGTGAGGACCATGAGTAGTTAAGATTCCAGCATACTGTGCATCTGAGTAAGGGTAAGAAGTCAAAACCTGCATAAATTGAGAAAACCTAACATCTTTATTTTCATGCCTAAAACAAATACAGCACAAAATAGAAAATTCAGTAAATTGCCAAAGAACTTTTATTTTTTTTAAAAAAAAGTGTGGAAATGGAGGAAGAAGAAGAGTGTATTGTGTATTTGCATCATATGGTAGGCATTTATTAGCTACAAAACTCACAACTACAAGTTAAAGGCTCATGCTGGTATCTGTATGAGGGATTTGGATAGGTCTTACAATTGAATGACCAACAAGCTCAATGTCGGAATTTGGACCAAGGTGTTTGTCCATAGTAAGTGACTTTGACGGAAAAACATGTGCGATGCTTAGGTGCTCTTTGCCAACATTTCCACCTGAAACTGATAAGAATTTCTTTAGCCATCATCTAAATGCATGCAGAACCAAAGATGGAAATTTTGTGAAAAAAAAAAGGTGAAGAAGAATAAATTTGGGCCTATGTTATAGAGTATCAACTAATGGTTTTCCTAAGACTTTAATTGAAATTAACAACAGGTTGATGCATGGTCAATCTACTAAAGCACATATGATGAAACAAACAACTAACAAAAGTTCTTGAGTGCATACATATGAATTATGACATACGTTCACATCCCCAAGTTTAGTATACAAATTAAAGTAAACTATCAATTAAGTCCTTGGATTATGTAAGTGCTGTTATTTTAGTCCTTGGGTTTTGAAATGTTTGATTTAGTCACTGGAAATAAATGACTCATTGCAATTTAGTCCCTTCAAGGACTGAGTTGTACACTACTTGTTCTAGTAGTCACAAATTTTTGAAGACTAAAACAAACATTTCAGAAATCTAGCACTAAAATGACAGTGCCCATATGATCTAGGGACTAGAATGTTAAATTTTCAAACAAAGCACAGAAATTGTAAAAATTTAGTAAAATTTTTTACCCAGATATGTTAAATTTTCAATAGGTCTTTTTTTGTTTTTTTGGGTTCTGGGGAGGTTCGAGACACCCATGATTAATCTCTATACACTTTCCAGTAGCATTATACCTGTATACAAAACACAGATTTCTCACTCAAGTATCTAATGTAAGATGCCAAAACACAGACACCACCAATCTTACCAGTTGTGGATATTGAAGGTGAAACCCTAGTCTGACTCTGATTATTAAAGTCAACACTACTTTCAGGTCCTTCATTGAATGATTTTGAGCCATTCAGATTATCTATTGTAAATGATTTTGAGCCATTTTCCTCCACCCCTCGCCACCAAGGCTGAGAGTAATTATTGCCTGGTTGCAACTGAATCTGCCTCCTATCTTCAGCCTCAGGTTTTCCTGGCATCTTACACAAGTTTTCCCTGGAACCAAACAAGAATAGTTACAAATATAAACTTCAGATTACAGATACAAAAGCTGATAATCAAAGTCCAAATAGAAAAGAAATCAGAATCTATGATTATATAAAGCCCATTTCATTACTCCATATGTGAAGCCAAGACTAATTCAACAGGGTAGAAAAATGTCATGACATGCAAAAGGAAACTAAGCTAAAAAAAAGACATAGCTCTTCATATGGGTATTCAATTCATCGCAGCGAAGACTACCTACTTTCACTTTTTTTCTTTATTAGAATACAAACTCAAAGCTCAAAATTATTCACCCAACTTTTCTCTCCATCCAAACAGAAATACCCCAAAAGAAAATTCCCATTTCCCATAGAGAAAAACGAAAAAAAAAAATCAGCAAGAACAGAGAACCCTTTAAACAGTAAGTGAAGTTCTTGAGGAATCCAAATCAAAGCCAGAGACTTCTACCACTTACGAGCTTAAATTTTTAAAGCTGAAAAGGACTACGGTGTGAAGCAGCAGAGTGAAAAAATACCCAGGAAATTTTCCGATTTAGAAGCTGAATTGCATAGAGATGAGACCCATTTTCTCTCTCTCTCTCTCTCTCTCTCTCTCTCTATGTAACCTTAAGAGAGACAGACTGTAGAGGATAATGGAGAAGAATAGGAACAAGGAAGAAGAAATCAAGAAAGAATTAAGAAAAAAACGAGTGTGAAAGAGAGATAGGAAAAATAAAGGGGTTTGTTTTTTTTTTTTAAAGACTTTGTTGTAAGAAATGTATGAAATTTGTTTATTGGTCAAAGTGCATTTTTGGTCACTTAACTTTTGCTCAGGTCTTAATTCGGTCCCATAATTTTTTTTGTTGCACTTTTAGTCTCATATATTTGCAAAAGGTTGCAGATTTGGTCCCGTATCACTTTTGGTCCCATATCTTTCAGTCAAGTTGCAGAATTTGTCCCATATTTTTGCAAAAAGTTTCATCGTCAGTTCCATCTGACCTAAAGATATGAGATTAATTATGCATCTAACCCAAAAATATAGGATCAATTCTACAACTTGACCAAAAGATATAGAACCAATTTTGCAAACTGACCCAAAGATATGGGACAAAAAGTGCAACAAGGGACTAAATATACAACTTGAGCAAAAGATATAGACCCAAAATGCAACAAAAAATATTATGGGACCAAATTGAGACCTGAGTAAAAGTTATGGAACCAAAAATGCAATTTGGCTTTGTTTATTTTATCTGTTTTTCACGCAAAGGTCGCTCTCAGTCTCCTCTTAGGAAGAAAACAAATGAATACAAATTAAACCTAATTATTTGAATATGACGTCAGAACAAGGATGCCTTCACAAATATGCCCTCTTTTTATTTCTTTTTTTATATACTTTCATCAATCAAATTTGTAAATTCTTGGGATTATAATAATAACAGTTTATACATATCATGAGAGATGCAAATATTTTGACCTAGTTTAATGCACTTTTAAATTTTAGTTTAGAACAAATTATTTGTTTTTCCTACTTAAAAAAGTATGTTATACACTGTTTTTGAAGAACGTTCATAGATAATTGTTAAAAAAAAAACATTTATAAACGATTACCAAAACATAAAACAATTGAACAATAGACAAAGTGGATAATACGATCATACCTACCTTTATGGGTATTAATTGTTCATGCGGATGTAACATCACATACCTATTTCTCCTTAAACTTATACTTCCAAATTTGACCACAACATACATACAACAATTTAACTTGTTATATACTCTTTTATTGTTCTTTAAAGCTTCAAACTTTAATGGACAAACTTGAAGTTCAAGATGATATTAACAATTTTGATACTAAAAATAATATAATTTTACTTAAATTAGTACTAGGTTTTTAACTATTCAATTTAGGTAATGATATATGAAACATTTTAGTGGCATAACAATTCTTTTTATTTGTCTTTCTCTCTTTTATGTCATTTTAATTGAAAAATTTAAAGAAAAAAAATTCAAATTACCTCATACACAAGATAATTAACAGTGAAAAAGTTCGATTGTTAAACTAATGACTTTTTAAAGTAAAACTCATTCAAAGACAAACAAAAATTACTACAACAATAGAATTTTTGTATTAATGACCAAAACAATATTTAGAAAGAAAATTAGCGACAACCTTAAATTTTAGGGTAAATTTTATATTGTAAATATGATTTTGGATATATATACTCATAATGAAGGGCAATTTGGATAAATACATTATTTTGTTTTATGCGGAAGGTCTAGATTAACCGGATAACCTAACCATTACATCATTTTGATTTTGTAGATTGATTCTCCACTTGTTTAAAAAAAAAGCAAAAAAAAAATATAGAGATGTTGATTTATTTTAAGTTTTCTTAATCAATGTCTTAAAATTTAAAAATATTGATTAAAATATATCATAACTCAGAAAATTGTAAATAATTTTTTTTGTTTAAGATGTTTTTTAACCCGATAAGTCAACAATTAATTCTTTTTAATCTAAACTCCATTTAAGAATTTATTATTAGTCAATCAATTACTACGTACACAAAGCATGATTCAAATTTTTTAGGCTTACTTAAACAAATTTGTGACGAAGTTAGGAAAGATGTAATTAATCTTTTTAGATTCATAACATATTTTAACTAGTATTGATTAAAAAAATTGTTTATTTTGTTATTATTATTTCTATAAGAAAAGGTAAGTTAAAAAGGTGACACGTGTTGTACGATCCGAACGTGTCGCAATCAGAAAGAACATGGTGGGGCCCACCAGGAAGACGTAGTCAGTTGCCACGTTGTCGGCTCCTGAAAGAGGTAGTCATCATTATTTGTCAACGCTCCTTTCCACTTTGCAGGCCTCTTATTTAAATAATAGGCCAAAATCTCAAATTGGTCCTGTATGTATGGGGTTAATTTTAAGTGGGTCACTTATATTTCATTTGTTTCAGATTGGTCCTACATGTTTTCATATTTTCTCAAATTGGTCCTAAAATTACTGTATGCGGTTTCAAGTTCGAATGGGAAGAATCCAAACTTATGAGTTTCTTTTGACGAATACTTTGAGACCGTTAATAAATGAGATCAAATCGAGTCCTGAAAGTGGGTAACTCATTTCACGGTAAAATAAAATAAAGTTAATTATATTTCTCTCATTTCACGTTTGAATACGACGAGTTTGAAACTATGTACTAACTCTTAAAGAGATCTTTCTCTCTATCTAGTTGAGATCCTTCACAAATGAGATTAAATTGTATCTCAAAAGTAAGTTTGGGGCTAATTTGAGAAATTATAAAAATATGTAGGATCAATATGAAACAAATGAAATATAAAGGACCAATTTGAGGTTTTGGCCAATAATAATAACAATAATAGATAAAAGGAAAAACAGGTGTGCTTAAAGAATAGACAAAAAAAGTTAGAGATAATTAAGAAGGCTGATTTTAAAAAAGAAGTAATTAACAATGATTTGGGATTATTGTTGTTTGAAAAATGAAAGTTAGGTCTAATGAAATAAGTTACTCTTTTCTTAAGGCTTGTGTTATTTATGATTATTTTTCCACTACTGTTTTGGTGAGATATATATTGTTGTATATATTTTGAAATCAATGTTATTTTGCTTATAGTGAGTTAAGTTTTAAAATATTACACTTTTGAATACTAATGCTTTTTTTATATTTGAATACATAAAATCCTTTTATTTTAAATTTAAGATTTATGAGTCATCATAATTTAAATTAAATAATATATCTTTTACTCAAATATAATCAATAAAGGTTATTAAAAATTACATTAAATACTGAATACTTCTGGATCCACATATTCAATAACGTGTCACATAGACAATTATAGTACTTGGACCCTATTAAAGTACACAACATTTTAGTACATGTCTACTTTTGCCCTTCCATTATTGATGCATTCTTCTACAAGCTAAAATTGTCATTTTGCTTCTTTTCATAATTAGTCATTCCATCTTTAATATTTACTGTATTTTCTTAGAAGTTGAACAGATTAATTCATTGTAACTCATAAATATAATAAAAGATTACTAACATGTTTAAAGTTAAATCAATTGGTTTTGCTTCATATTGTAAAGATTTTTCAACTCAAATAAAAAATACTCATAAAAATTATCAAACAGAGTAAAAAAGATAGTTTGCGGTTATTGAAAAAAAAAAAAAAGAGGTACAGATTAGGTGGTATGTCCCTAAAAATAGAGTCCAGATATCAGTGGTACAAAGAATAAAAGTTGAAAATTCTTTGAGAAAAAACTTAAGCCAATCTTCGTTTTGATGATATATATATAATTTATATCTAACTTTTTCCCCTCCTAGTAACTAGTAAGCAATACAAGGGTAATGTACTAACGTGAAATGATTTGATTAGTGTTTGAGCATATAATAGCCCAGCTAGATTGGTCACTTTTGCAACACACAAAAAAGGAAATAGTATGCTTGTAGAGTGAGTCTACCAACACATGTCAATGACTCCTTAGTCCAAACAAGCACATATAAGGCATTTTTCTTGCTTGTGAAGACTCAAAAGAGTGTAATGATTTCACTCACAACTTGGTATCTAAGCCATTGGGGACCCAATTTCAGCCATCATTTTTGCATCAAGACCCTACATTTCGTTGTTACCAAGAATTTGGGGAGGAGGGACATTGACACTTCACTTCAATTAAGGGGTGAAGTGTAATTTAGTTTGATCTATAGGACTCATCATCATTCAATGACTAAGTTTCTAAGTCTCTTAGTGGATGGATTCTTTTCTAGTTGTTTCAATGAATGAGAGGTTGAGATGTTACCTTGGTAGTGCTTTTTTGAGCTTTTACAACTCTCTACCTAGTACATGTGTTACTATAGAATTGGCTTTGAAAGAGTATGAGATGAGCAACCAATTAGAATAATCAAAGATCTAGGGAGATTATGATAGGTTTGGTAATTATGAATGAGGATTTTTCTTGTAGTAGTTGGCTATTGATGTTAATACAGAATTTATTATTTAGAAAATAAAAAAAATTGTGTCATTAAAAGATCTCATAAAATTTACATGATAACTAAATCAAACTGAATAAATATATTCGGCTAAAATCACAATTAAAAGACATGAAGAAGGTAAGATCAGAAGCAACATACTCCATAATATACAACTAAAGTAAATAAAATATTTACTTCAAAATTATGACATAAACGATTATGTAAACTATAAATACATAAAGATTAATATGATTACATTAAGAAGCAAATTTGGTTACGTTAAGAAGCAAGACACATCTTAATCCTCTATGAGAATTAAATTATCATAATAAGTCTTCATTATTTGAATATTTGGTGGATTGGAAACTAGATTTTCATAAAAATCGAAGCCTTTTACTTTATGATAAAGGAAAAATCTCAACCATAAGAAAAAGAGAGAATTTCACTCATAAAAAAGAATTCTATTCTTGCATACAATAAGAGGAGAAAAGCATGAACAAAAACATAAAATAAAGGGAAACAAAAAAGAGGTGAGGAGGAGGGGTTGGCACTCATATGGAGTTTGGAAATGAAACTCAGTCCCCAAAGGTTGTTTTAGATGCCCTAACATAGCAACTTCTAGGAGTATAAACTCTTTTGATAAGAACAATATATTAAATTAGCACATCAGGTAAAAATACCTCATAGTCATAAAAAATAATATTGAACTAACATTTCTTTCAATTTTTTTTTGTCAAAATTAATATCTCTTTCAGGTTAGGAAGCACAGACACGGACACGGACACGGACACGTCAAATTCTTAATTTTACAGGACACGACACGACATATATATATATATAATAATAATATATTATAATATATTATAATTTCAAGAAGAGACAAAATGAAAATAATAAAAAATTCATAAATACCAATAAAAACTTCAAAAATTGCAAATGATGTCATATATATGTTGGTACTCCATATTGAAAAAATAATAAATTGAGTATTCTTTTTATGCATTATCAAAATATGTACTAGAATCTAGCAGAGTATTTCTTGAGTAAACAAGCAGGGTATTTCCTGAAGAATCTAGCTGAAAAGTCATCTAAAGATCAATTTCATTTTGTCTTGCACTATTGTTGTTGCATTCATTAGTAAATATAAGCCCCTCCAACTCCAGTTCATCAAACAGTGATGAGTGATGATGAACGACGATGACCAATAGTGCACAACAATGAACAACAATGAAGGACGGTGAACGAAGATAAACAACAATGAACAATGGTAAACGAAAGTTGCCGAGATAGTTTTGTCGAAAGCGATCTAAGAAAACCCAAAATTCCTTTTCTAAGTTAAAAAATTTAAATTTAAGGGGAAGTTGTGTCGAAGCCGTGTCCGAGCTGCTAAAAGCCGCTAAACTATCCCGACACGCCAAAACACGTTTCCGACATATGTCGTACGCGTGTCCGTGTCCGACACGCCATTGAAATAATGTGTCCATGCTTACTAGCTTTGGAGAGTTGCCAAAAACAAGAGAGAGAATAAAGCCCACTTGAGCCCAACCTTTTACCAACAAAAAAGCCCAACCTTTTCTACTTTTCTCTTCTCTTTTTTTATTGTTTTATTGTTCAAAAAAACTATTTCCAAATCTCAATTCCCAATTGTGAATCCTGAACCCTCATCAGAATACCCCACAATGTCTATCTTTCACTTTTTTTTTTTTTTGATAAACTCTTTCACTTTTTTATTCTGCATTCAATGAAATTTCCTGGTTAGAAGATTTAGGTTGTGTCCCCATATTTTTTTAAAATTTTTTTCCTAAAAAAAGTTCATGACTTTTTTTATAATTGGCACAATTCAGTTTCTTTAATTTTATTTGCTCTGTAAAAAGGTGCATATGGTCCCAAAGATTTAACAAACTCGGTTTTCATCTTTCATAATATCTAAAGACTTGAAACTAGGAAAATTACACTACGCCCACAAGGAAAATACCAGGACTAAACCAACAAAGCCAGTCGAGAATTTCTTAACGAAGATGTCAATAAGTTTGTACTTAATACCCTGAAATTTCATCACTTAACTTCTTTTGTATTGTAATGTGGAAAATATAAAGTTGTCACTGTGTAGCTTCTATAATCTTAACTTTCTTCATTCATATTCAATAAAATTGAACTCATAAATTTGTGCCTGAGCATCCAATCTAAAGGGTTCAAGCAAAACACTATTTTCCAGTCAATAAAGTACAATCAGCATATCCAGTCTCCATAAATTATAAAACAAAAATCAGATTAGAACCCTAAATTCTGTCCTCAATTCTTAACCAGTGTCCCACTGTCTGGAGATGTCAAGCAGTTTCTTCTCTTCAAAAATTGAAATGTGCACAAGGTCATAAATGCTATACAAGCTGTACAGAATATAATACCAAGTAATAAACTCATTTCTTAAGCATATTATAGTATCTGCACAATATTCTGTGAGATCTTACAGGGTCCAAAGGAAATAATTTCTTCAAGAGCTTTTGTGATCACATTACTCGTGTGTTTTATACATCTTCCTTCAGAGCATATTCTTGATCCCCAACACAACCCAACTTTGATTTCAGAATATACTTCTCACACGTGTCAACAGTCAATTCATTAAGATCATGGAAACATTCCCTCAAGATACTCATCAAAGTTATCTTCGTTGTCAACTTCATGATCACTTTCAGAAGTTGAAGCCTTTTTCCCTGTTAAGCATGTTAAGGAAAGCCTTAGCTTAGAACAGATAAGTAATGTGAGGAAAAAAGGCTGATCTCCACACATTTAATTAGAGAAGCAAGCTAAGTCAATAGTTGTGATCACAGATCACTTATCAAAAGAAGAAAAAAAATGTTGTGATCATGTTTAAAAGCAGAACCAGAATATTCACCAGCTTCACCATGCAAATCAAATCAAGGATAGTATGTCTGATAATGAACATATAAGCCTGGCAAATAAGATATCTATCAACATTCTCACCAATTTCTGAGAATTTTTACATGAGCAAAAATATGCCCCTAATAGTAAAAACTAAAAACTATAATAACTTCACATTACATACATTGTACTGAAATTTCAAATTTCAGCTCCCTATAAAAACGCCATAAAGCACACAACTTTAATGACCACAGTATATTTTTCATAGTGATACTTTCAAATTGAAAGAGTTAGTCAACCATAATCAACATTTCCATTTTTTTATGAGAATTTCCTACATTCATTAGTCCAAACTCCACAGTATTCTTTTCTCAACAGAATGGATGAATTACCACATTTAACATAGTATTGGAAGACAAGGTATCCACTTTGAAAATAAAGCATACCTTTTCGCCTCCTCTCTTTGCTTTCGTTGAATCCATCTAGATCATCATCACTCTTTGACCGATGCCTACAAATGAAAGGACTCAATCTACTTTTTTCTTTTTTTTTTTTTTT